>JBAGKO010000016.1:4364431-4389658 GCA_037177275.1 Acacia concinna
TATCATATTTTATTACATTATATATTAGTTCATAAGTCAAACAATATAATTTAAAGAAAAATAATAAATTTTAATGTCTTAAAATAATGTAATTAGCTTTCTTAGGATTTTGTTAGGATTCTCCAAAAAAGTCAACTGAATCTTATAAATAAAACCAGAGGGAGTAACAAATTAGATCTAGAGAAACCAACAACTAAAATGTCCACCAAGCAGAGAGCTTAAAATAAGATAAGCTGGAACTTCTTGAACATCTTTTGCTAATAAAATATGAAATTGAGATGGAGGTTGAACTGCACAGCACAGAGTAAAACCAATCTAATGAAGCTTTGATAGTCCAATCAATTACCAAATTTGTTTATATGGGAATCCACATAAAGTAATGGTATCCGGTCATATTCTTTGAGACAAGAGCATGCTCAAGAGGAACAACACCTGTCATCATAACAACAAAAACGCAAACAATATGCCAACAAATGAAAAGATCATAATACCTGCAATAATATTTCCATGCGAACAAAATGACTCGTTCAACAGGCACATGTCAAGCTAAAGATGAACAGCACAAGGTGATGATTCTTAATTGACTAGCCATTAGCCATACATTAGAAGTTCAAAACACAATATAACTAATCTCCCTCCCACAAATAAAAACCTCAACCCAACCATAACTTTGCACATAAAATGACTCAATAGCCATGTTTCAGAACTATAGTTATCCCTTATTAGTCTTCCCCACATAAAGAACTTCCACGCCAACTTTAAAAGGACAACAACACCTTGATTAATAAATATTGGCATATAAAGTGCTCTAACCATAGAACAAGTACAAAGAACCTCCAAGTGATACTAGATTAACTAACCCTCAACTGTCTGCAGCATTTATAGGCGATCACCACTCTAAGCTAGCAGTAAACATCGTGATTTCAACAATAAGACGGACTATCTCACCTTTGTTAAAAACCTATCCCAAACCAATAATAAGATAATAACTTATAGTCTTGAACAATCCACTAACCTTAGGACTTGTAGTTCTCAACCATGATTTCTCGAAACTCCTCTGTGCCACTGCCTCGAAGTTGCTCACCCCAATAGAAAAGCCCTAACTCTCATCCCACAGTTGATCTGTCAACGACTTCCTTTCAATCATTATTATAGAATACCCCCGTCTTGACCTAAAGATCGATGCCGAGAACCCTGGAGGTACCCATTGGAGATCATGAGCAGAGGTTGTCGCACTAGAAGAACTATAAGTCACCTTTGTTCCACCCACCCTACGCCACGAGGACACAACAAGAACTCCCGTCGAAGATGGAGAAGAGACCCACTAAATATGGGGGAGAAGTGGACTCTAGAGAAGAGCCGTCGATGCACCTGATGAATTTATAAAAAGACATATAATCTAATTATACACTTAGAAAAAAAAAAGGATAAAGGGGCAAATTAATAATAAAGTTATGTGTAAACAGGTTGGCACCATATAGTTTTTAAAGGTGCAAAAAAGTATATAAAGTTATAAAAATGGGGCAATTTTAATGCTTACTAGAAGCCACTTAACCCTCATTAATTCCTCCGTCCATTCATCTTGATCCTCCACACCCTCTCTGCAAATAGCAAAATATCCTCCCTTATAACTCTCTCCCTTCTTCATATTTCCCAAGATTACACACCAATGACAACTCCAAGTTCGACACAACACGTTTCTAGCTAGGTTTCTTCCAGTGCCTTTTTTGTTTTTTATTATGAAGAGATAGTGAAAATGAAACCCCGTGTGGTGGTGGTGACTATTGAAAAATTCAGACTTGAAATAATTATCAGTACCATATGAATTAACATGTTGTTGTCTCAGTTCCGAAACATTCTAACACCAAACTTAGCAAAAAGCCTTAGCTTTTATCTATTCGAAGCTTGAAATCCCAAGTTTCTTAACCTTGTCATCTTCAATCTATTAATGAATTGAATCCCACCTATGTTTATGTTTATGTTAGGGGGTTTAGCGGTTCAAGAAGATTTTCCAGAAATGCAAAAATGGAAGGTTTTGGTTGTCTCGCAACGGAGGATAGACCGTCAAAGGACAACAACGATGTTCTTCTCGGGGTCCCGTGTCAATCTGAATGTCTCATGAAGCCCCAAAATTCTCGTTTGCCTCAGACCTAAGCCCAAGTCTTCTTCAACATCTCTTGCTTACCCTAATTTGGAGTTGTGATTGGTGTTAATATGGGGAATATAATATCAAGAAGACAGAGAGTTCAACGGAGGAGGTTTTGCAATTTGTAGAGAGGGAGTGGAGGATGGGAATGAATGGTATGGACGGAGTTGCTAACCAAGGCGAGTGGTTTGGCGGAGGTGTTAAAATTGTCCCACTTTCATAACTTCATACACTTTTAAAAATTTTATCGTACCAAAAGCCCTTTATAATAATTTTATTGTTAAGTTTACCCTTTTACACAAAAAATTATATTAGGAGATTCTAAATGAACTGAAAAATAATAGAGCGATTGAATTGAAAACAAATTAATCAGTGCTAACCAAGAATATAAAACAGTATTAAATCAACATGTAAATTGATGCAAAATTCGATTCGTTATTTATATGAAATCTTTCATTTCTATCATATTGATTTCTTTTCTACTCATTATTATTTTTATTTTAAATAAGAACAAGTTAATATTTAGGTAACCTAATTAATTAAAACATTGTCCCTAGTCCCTAAACCTCAAAATATATTAGCTAGCATTTCTTACATATTTGTAAGAAAAAATACATTTTTGAAAAAAAAATCATGCAATAAAGGGTAATAAAAAACTATTAAACTGCTTAAAAATCTCACGACACCTAAAACTGCATTTAAAATATTTTGTTTAGAACAAATTATTACACTGAGAAATGAGACGTAGCTTGATATATATATATATATATATATATATATAATTGCAAAACGTAACCACTGAATCTAGATGTTTTTGAAAGTTTTGGCTTGTTCTTCTGCATCATATCCTTGAACGGTAAGGATATATATAGATCATTAATTCCTTCTCTTGATTAAAAATTTAAAACGCAAAAAATAAAAACAACAATAAAATAGTCCGTGATTGGAGTTCTAGAGAATAACCCTTTTTTGGAGATACAAGAAGAATCAATCCTCAAGAAAAGAATCTCTCTCTCTCTCTCTCTAGTCCCAATGAAAAGGAAATGGAGGTGCCTCATTCATATTATACATAGTCGTCGGAGAATGTTCACTCCCATGGTGAACCAAGACCGGATCCACCGTCTCCAGGCCATGATCATGCAGGCTCAGTCCTAAGGGCTGGTGATGGTGATGGTGCTGCTGCTGGTGCATAATCGACATGGCCTCTTGATGATGATGAGGCTGCACCATTTGGCTCAAACCACTCCCACTTGTGTGCGTCTGTGAGGATGACAGAAGAGAGAGAGCACAGTGAGAGTCATGATGGCGGTCACCGCCGACTTGAAGTGAAGCTGCTGGCAATAATGGCGTGGCTCTCAGAAACGTTTGGCACACAGAAGCAGGAGGTGATGGTATTGCTAGAGCTTGCCGGTTTCTGCTCTGGTTGTTCTCCATTGTTACTGTTGAGCTGCGATCACCTTGCAAGAATGCTAGCTGCTGCTGCTGCTTGTTGTTATTATTTGCTTCTGTATAGGATGATGAAGAAGAAGATGAAGTTCCCAGGAAAAGGTCCTGTCTATGATCAACCAGGTGGTCGTGGTGAAGCCCAACATCTGTATTCCAAGCAGGGTGAGCCATAGCAGCAGTGGGATGATACATATGTGAGCTTGAGAAGGGCAACAAGTGGTGGGTGCCTGAAAAGTGAAAAGTCACTGTCTTTTATAAACTATCGCTTTCTTCGGCAATCCATAACTTTGATCGTGTGTGAAATTCAAAAACTTGTGCTAACTTATAGTTGACTAATTTGGAGAGATCAAATAAGTAAAATATGATTATTAATTATAACATATGCTACATGATAATCTCTATGGAGTATTTAGTTATATCATTAGATTATATATTAGTTTATAAGTTAGGAAAATAAATTTTGAGAAAAGCCCAAGAAATCACTAATCACAAATGGTGAATAGTGCAACTACTCAAAATAAGTAGTTGACAAGTATGGTTTTTGATACTAAAAATCACCAACTACTTTCACCAAGTATGGCAATTTATGGTAAAATTGGGGAATAAGGAAGAAATTGCAATTACTTCCAGGACGGTGGTGGCAAGAAAATATCTTTGCAAGCCTCTCTCTCTCTCTCTCATCAACACTACCTGAGACAAGGAGTTTAAAACATGTGAGTACTTATGAGTGAGTGGCCACTAGATTGTCATGAGGTGTGAACATAAGTGGACCAAATGTCCAAATCAAGGATGTTGGGAGCGCACTGAGAGAGCCAAAATGCATAGTCCTCTGTGGAAATTCTTACTACTAAGATTTCTGTATCTATGTGGGGATCTTTGGCCAATGCATGCTCCAAATCAAGCCATATATGGGTCCACATTCATATAATGCACAAAGTTACTAACCTTGTTGATAACTGGACAAAAAGCTTCCACATCTCCCTCCTACCCCATCGGCCGCCTGCGGCTTCCTCCTCCGTCGGTTGTGTCCGTCCAATCGCTTCCTGCAACTTCTCTTCCCTTCATCAAACTCCTCCAGCGAATGAAACCTACACACACATAATCAAACATTGAAGATTGTGGACCCAAGGCCTCTGAGACTCAAAAATAAATTAATAAAAGACGAAGCCAAGGAAAAAAAAAAGTAGTAGGAAGAATATTGGAATATAGTCCAACACGGACAAACTAAGATGAAATTAAAGGTCGTTTTGATAAAAACACAAGCCTAATACGTACTTAATTCACTAAATTATAATCCTAATAGTAAGGAACATAACACAACTTCATAATAAAGCCATGATTTTTAGGAGATAAGATGAGGTGTTCTCTCAAGTATTATTTGTCAGCAAGAGTGAAAAGGTAGATCTACTTTCAGGTCAAGAGATCAAGACCAACAGTGTAAATCAAGTGGGAAAAGGATTTTGTGTGTTGTATGGAGAAAGAATTTTGCTTGTGAGATAAAGATGCTCATAAGGTAGCAGAAAGCAAAAGAAAGTATTTTGGCTAGGGTGTGCTTTAATTAATCTGAGGGCGTGTATAATGAGACAGAAAGAGTGTTAGTGAAGCTGAAAAATGAACAAAAGAGTACAAATTTGAAGGAATCAAAAAGAAGGGTAATCAACAATTTTGTATCACAAACTTGAAGCATAATATATAGTCCTTAATATGAACAAGATCTTGTATTAAAGACCAGAGGTAGCATATTAGACGGCATCATCACCTGCTACATTGTTGACAGAACCTTTGCTTGTGACCACCAATTGTGACCACTGGGGTCTTAGAATGGAGTTCACAGACCTTATGGCGCCTGTGATAGTCCCTACAATTACTAAGATCTGAATTGCACCCATCCACAAGGCATGACACTGTCTGGTTTCCGCTGTTAATTGCTCGAGCTCTCTTAGATGATCCTGAGGAAGAAGATGGTGTCATCATCACTTTGGAGACTCCTCCAACAACATCTGTCCACTTATTGGCCACTACTACAGCTGCTGCTGGTTCATTATTACTACTAGAATTCCCCACTTGACCAAGCTTCAAATCCACAGAAAACCCCCTTCTATTATTTCTTTCACAACCTCCAAATCTACCTGACCCATTAATTGTTTCTTCTGTGCTGGGTAAGCCTGTTGCTTCATTTAATTCAGCCAAGTCCCATGATGCCTCCTTCATATTCCAGTCCATAATGCTCCCCCTAGAAGAACCTTCACGGATGTGCATAAAAAAAACCCCATAGAAAATCAAGCAACGAAGAATGAAATTCACCAGTAAGACTTAAAAGAGAGGATTAAATTATGCAGAACATGGCATATACAAGTTTTAGTTACACAACACATTGGACATTTCTTGGTGTCCTTACATAGAAGGGGAAAAAAGGGAGAAATCTCTGCATCAAACACGTTATATGCATTAATGAAAGGCTAGCTAGAAAGGACCAAGCAGCTTGTAGTAGTAGCAGTAGTAACTAGTAAGTAGTTGCAGAGCTCCTAGAGAGCTAGAAGCAGCCCTAAAACGAGAAGGTCGCCAACAAGATATATAAGAAGCAAGCAAAGGCAAAAGAATAAATAGTAGTAATACAGAGATGGGGAAGAAAGAGAGTACTTTCAGAGATAATCACAGCTTGTTAGTTGTTTCTTTCACCACCCACTTGTTGCCTGACATTGATTCCGTTAGAGTACCACCCAAAAGAGTAGATGGTGAAAATGATAAATAGGAGTAATTTCTTGTCAACAAAAAGAAAGAAAAAAGAAAGGGATGAGATTGGACAGTGTCTGTTGAGAGGCAATCCCCAAAAGAAAGAAAAAAATAATGTAAAGAATGAAATAAAAATCATACCTGCGAGTCCTTTGAGAAGAAGGAATCGTGGGTTTGAGCAGACAGAGAGAATGGTTATTGAATTTTGAGGCTTTGGGGAGAAAGAAAGAGCCAATGAAGTACTCTGTTTTTTCGCAAGTTCAGATGAATATTATATAATAATTTTTCTTGCTTCCCATATTTAGGGCTCTCTCTCTCTCTTCTGAGTATGTATAGTAGCTTGAGGCTATGGAAAGGAAGAAAAAGAAGGATTTGATATAATAAAGACAGGCTGTTTGTAGCTTTCAACTTTTACGAGTCCGGATAAAATAAAAATTTTGGAACAAGAAATTAAAAAAAAAAAAAAAAAGTAGAAGAATGGATGCTCAGCAGAAGGCATGTGGCATCGTGTTTCCCATTTCATGGCATGTCTTTTCTTTGACAAATATGCTTTTAATAATTATTATTATAACATTGATAAGATAACATGGTGTTATTAATCTAAGTCTAACGCATTTAAATTGTAATTTTATATTCTGGCAAAAAAAAAACTTGTAAATGTATATTAACATTTTTCATTATCTAAGTCCACTAAATGAAAATTATTTGGTGTTTATTATAATTGTTATTTTATTATTTAAATACGTGTTTAAAAAAAATTGAAATACGATTATGATGTAAAGTGTGGTGCTTATAGCTTATTTTTGAGTAATTTTAGTTAGGATTAATTGATTATATTACGTGTGACTAAAAATCTTTTTATGTGCAAGGAGATGAATTAAAATCAAGTGTGAAAACCTTTTTTTAATACTAATATCTAACGTGAACACTTTAGTAGGGACCACTATATAGATGTATATCCGAGTGTTCTTTAAATTATAAACCTTCCACTAATCATAATGAAATTTTGAAACAAAGCTGACCCTAACTTATTGAAAATAAATAAGAGAAAAAGAAAGAAAAATGTGTTTATCATGTTTTTTTTTTCTCGATACGTTTTGTTTATCATGTTTGGTAGAGTATGATTTTTGAACAGAATGAAGTGAAGTGAGAAACTAAATGGGAAACAAGAAAATAACGGAAAAAAACAAACGACAATCGTTGAAATGGCACTCCCTCCTACTTATATTACAAGTGATTCACTTCAATTAATATATCATAATAAAAAAATAGTTAATCCATTAAACTTGCCTTATATTAATTTTTTTTTGCCAACTTAAGTCTTAATAAATAAATAGGGAAATAAAAGTACAGAGAGGATCATATTAAAACATTAATTATATGGGCAATGCAAACAGATAACCCTTAATTAGTTTTTAAGTAACTTATATTATGAACTAATAAATTCATCTTACAAACAACTGATATTGTAAACTGAAAAAGAGTATAATCTAACTACTTTGCCAAGTTAGAAATAAGAAGAAATGGTTGACTTATAAAAGTATTGAACTTATTTGAAAATGAAATTATTATTTTCTCAACTTTTTTTCACATACAATTATACAGAAAAATTTTGAATAATTTTATTAATGACTTACAGAACAATTTATATAATGGAAAAAAAAAAACCTTTTAGAAAGCCTACTTAAAAGGACCGGAATATTAAATTGGTGTGAAATTTATTAGGGAGAGAGAAGGGGTGTTAAGTGTTAGGCGATGGTGGAACCCCACATGAGGTAATTTTGAAAGGGAGAGTGCGAAGCAAAATAAAATTTGAATGAGGAATCCAAAATTATGGAAGATGATGATTATTGTTGTTTGTTGGTGGTGGGCCCTGTCTTTGATCTTCAACTATTAATGCTGGGTTTCATAGCTTTAACTTCACCTCAGAATCTTTTCTACTTATGTTTCTTATGTAATTTTAAATCAAATGCATGGAAAAAAAATTAGAGGGAAACTCTTAAAAATAATAATTTTTTTTATTATTTATATAAATTTTTAAATTTACTATTCATTTTTTTCTCCTTACTCCCCATCCAAACATGACATAAAAGTTTTATTTTGCATTTGCACTATGATTTTATTATTACGTCTTTAGTTCCACATAATATACTACTTTTATATTCTGTTAAAGAAAATACTATATGTAAATAAGCATCCTATTATATGTTACGGAAGCAGATATTTTGCTTTTCTTTCTTTCATTTTTTTCTTTATCGTCCCATCTCAATCTTTAGATTGTAAAATAAATAGTCTCTATTTTCTTTCTCTCTTATAATATAATGGCTGAGATGAGATGATGAGAAATAAAATGAGAGAAAAACGAGAAATAAAATGAGAGAAAGACAAGAACAGAATCAAAACCCGATACGAAACTTATTCCCCGCTTTATAATATAAAACTTATTTAACAAATTTGATTAGATAAAGGAAATTAGTTCATAGCAAACAAAAAAAGATAAAAGAAATTAGTTAAGTTTAGTAAATATAACATGGATTTTATAAAACACCCTAATTCTCTTATTTAATTTACTCATTTTTTATTCTCCTTGATTATTATTGATGCGGCATCAATAGAGGTAAATCGGGAAAAGATGGACAAATGTTAAAAATAAATATTATGCTTAAGATTAAAATCAACTCTTCAAATATATCATATATTAAGGCAATAAGGATTATTTTTTAATAAAATCTTTATAAATAAATCGATGACTTAAGAGTTATTTGTACAAGTATTAAGGTTTTAAAAGGTTTATGCTAATAAAATTTTAAGAATGGAAAATGGGAAGGTCCGAATCCATCTCAGGTTTGGAATGATTATATACAGTTTACCATTTTATTTTTCAAATATAATATTTTTAGCAAACTATATTATTTATATGTTTTGAACATTGCAAATTATTTCCCGTATTCTTACCGTTAGAATGAAGGCTTGTACTTTTAATATGTACAGTCTATGCATGACACTATTAATAGCTTATAAATAATATTAGTATATATGGATTTATATATATTTGGATTATAACATTATACACACATTATTGTTTTGTTAATTCATAGTTGATTTTTGGGAAATTTACAATAAGGTCCCAAATAAGGGACTTTACGTCAAATAGGTCCCGTGAAATCACGTATTTACAGTTAGATCCCAGGTTGCGGGAATTTATTACTGTCAGGTCTCAATTAACAACCCCGTAGTTGTTAATTGCGCTGCTGAGGTTGTAATTACAACCTTATTGTAATTTACAACCCAAGCAGCGGAAATTTACAACCTTGAGACCTAACTGTAAATACGTGATTTCACAGAACCTATTTGACGTTAAGTCTCTTATTTAGGACCTCATTGTAAATTTCCCTTAATTTTTTTATTGAAGGAAAAACGATGGAAGCACATAAATGATTGGGCCTGAGATATTAGATGGGTTGCCAATTGAAGGCAAGGCAAGAATGAGATGGTGCCTGCATCATGATCATGCAATTTCATGATTTCTTTGGAACGTGGCCCACTTTTTCGTCTCCTACTTCTCTCCATAATATTCTTACAGCTAGGAAAATGGGCCTAACCTATCATACTGATGACTTGCTAGATCTTTGTAATTAACTTTTTTTAAAATTTTTTAATATTTTTTAAAGAAATCAACAGGCCCTTATAATTAAAATCGGAGGAAGTATTTAAATATTTATATTTATTGATTTTTTAAACTAATTTATTTGACTTATAAACTACTCCCTCCAGTCCTAATTATAAAAGTCTTTGACTTTTTTGGATAATCCTAAGAAAGCTAACTATATCATTTTAAGACATTAAAATTTATCATTTTTCTTCAAATTATTTTTTTTGACCTATAAACTAATATATAATGTAATAAAATATCACATACAATATGATTAAGTAATGTAGTTAGCTTTTTTAGAATTTTTTTAAGATTCTCTAAAAAAAAAGTCAACAGGCTAGGACCAGAGGGAGTAACATATAGTCTAAGTATACATGATATATGCTATGTTTATATATTAATGACAAGATATATTACATTGTCCATTGTATTCATATGATTGTTTGACTGAGGGCGTATTATTGAGCCAAATGCCCATTTCATTTGAATCACCCACAGGTAATAATATCCCCTCCACCTCTACTTTTAGAGAGTTTTTTTTTTCTTTTTACATGGAATTTTTGAGAGATTATATAAACTAAATAAATTATTGGAAGAATTCTAGAAAAATACCTTCTGAAATTCAAAATGCTAAATCATTGATTTTCCATAAAATTGAGTTGTGAAACCCACTACTCTTATGGATAATAAGACTGATTTGAAATTTTGAATTTCAAAAGGTATTTAAATAGAATTATTCCTAAATTATTTTCAAGTATTTATATCCAAAGATGTCAAACTCGCGGGTTAAAAGTAAATCGGCGACAAACATATATATAAACGCTCACAAAGAGTTTATATTTTCTAATAAATATGTGTTAAAAGTATATAATATAATAAAGATTAATCAGTAAATCTACCCGAAAGTATACGCAAATGAGCAATGTTGCCCTAAAAATTTTTTATCTCAATGTTATATCAGAAGTCTAAAAAGTAACAATGTTGTCTTGAGGTAACAAATGTTAAATTTGACCCTTTTTTTCACTAAACAACCAGGTGGCACTCTTATTTGACACCCAATAATTCAACTCAGCCGCTCATTCATTATCAGACCATGTTCAAATACCTAAATACCCTCAACTCTAATCTTCTCTTTCCTCGCTATGACTGCTTCTTCTCCCATCATCGACACGATCTCTTCCTTCCACCTCTATACGCCTTCCCTTCGCTGTCGCTAGCATCGCTCTACCTTCCACCTCCAGACACATTCCCTCTTCTCCATTCACTAACATACCCTCTCTTCCACCTCCACTATGCGTTGCTCTCTTCCCCTTCCAGACACCTTCCTCTCATTCAGAATTCCCTGTAGTAGAGGAAAATTCAGAATCTCTCACTCCCATCCTAGACACTCTTTCTCTTTTGTGTTATGCCAATTTGCTTCAATTTTAGAGGGAATATCAATTTCTCATCATTTTAGTTCTAGAAGCACTGGTAGTGTTATTGTGATTGTTCCTTGTCTAGAGTCATTGGTTTGCTATGAATATATTTACTTATTATTTTGCTTTGAATTCCATTGGATTCTCTAGAGATGAAGAGAAGAAAAAGCAAAGCTTTTATGGATGAGACATGGGGTCGAAGGAAGTGGAGCTTTCATCTGATAAGTGAGAAGGTGGTGGTGGGTGGGAGCGAATGGGATGATATGGTCAGAGGACTGAAGTGTAGGGTCCAATTTTTTTTTTTTTTTGGTTTTGCTACCTATAAAATGAATGAGAGATAAAGAGAGTGATGATGAGGTGTGATGTTGAGGCAGAAAAGTTAGAATACAAGCGACTGCCATGCAAGTAATTATAATCAAAATTAATGGTTAACTTAGCTTTGTTTTTAGACATTCAGGGCGGCGATATTGAGATAAAAAAGAACTTCTACGATAATATTATTCCTTCACGTATATTTTTAGGATAGATTTACCACTTAACACATATAATAATTAAAAAAGGTAATAATTTAATTTAAATATATTTTAAATATAAATGATTAAAATTAAATCATCAATATTTATTATTTATCATATTCAATAAAGATATTTAGGTGAAATTCATATATAAGGCCATTAATTGACTATCACAAAATACATGGCATAACCAAATTATCCGATTCTTGAGTTCTTTGGGCTGTTTGGTATGAGGGGAGGGGAAGAAAGAGAAAATAAAAATTTTAGGAGTCAAATTTAAAAAAATTGAAAAAGTGAGGTTATATAATTTTAATATAGAAAAAATGTAACATAAAAGGTATGAAAAATAATTTAAAACTTTTAACAACAATTTTTTCTTTTAATTTAACTTATACAAATTTCAACTCTCCTCCTTTCCCCTTCAAATCCCTCGTACCAAAAAAACTCATATTATCAACAAGGTACGAACTCTTAATCACCAATACATTGTATTCATATTTATATTTATTACAAAAGGTAAAGTTCACCACAGTTGCACGAGAGCCAGTAATACAGGTTTTAATCGTAGGCCGAACCCACCCAAACCAAACTATAAGTGGTTTTGGTTTGGAAAAAGTGGAACCGTTTTTATGTGGATTTTTTAGGCCCAAAACCATATTCACTCAGCCCGTAGCGAGCTGGCCTGATGGGTTCACAGTTAACCATTTTTCTTTTTTAAAAAATTTGTAAAGATCAAAAGCCAAAATAAAGCCAGATTCCAGAGTCCACTCTTCACTCCTTTCATCCTTCATCCCAAGTCTTAAAATTTTAGCGTCCAACACAGCCGCAACACTCACACTCTAATATATTCAGCTTCTTCACATCATGCTTCAAATTGTGAAGCTTCAAATTCCAACATTATTAATATTGAGTAATTGTTGATTTGTTGGCCATTATCTGCCCATTTGGTTCACGGAATCAGAGGGAATGTAATTGAACGTAATACAATGTAATGGAAAGTAATGTAATGGTGATTACATGAATTTGTTTGGTTTGTTATTAAAAAAGATGATACATTGGCATGAAAAGTTTGGTTGGATTATATTAAATATGGTAATATATGATAATAACCTATTAAGAAATAAAAGTACCCCTTGTTTACATATATATGTATAATGACTTGAAATTATCTATTATTTTATCAAGTATGTACAATAACCCTATTTCCACTAATAATAATAAATTAATGGACAAAATTACCCTTTCCCACCAATAAATTAATGGACAAAATTAACAATTTTTTTTATTGTTTGGTTATGAGTTTTGACGTTATGGAGAAAAAAATTTCAATCTCTTTTTTTTTTAAAAAAAAACAAAGTTTGAAAAATAGGGGGGGAAATGGACTGGCTCGCCCAAACCATCAATCTAGCGATATGGTTTGAGTTTGACAAATGTTAGCCCATATGAATGCGAGTCTTTTTGGCCTGAATCCCCACTCGTGGTAGTCCGGCCCCAAACCAGTGGTTCACCCATATTACCGGCTCTAGGTGCACTAGCTGAGAATAGCTAGTTTCTCCAAAGCTAGTACACTTTTCTTATTTTTTAAACATTTTTCGCACTTTCATTAGATTTTCTGCATCATTTTAATTCAAAAATATTATACGCTTTAATTAATTAAAAAAAAGTAAGGAGAATTCTAGAAAAATACTTCCCTAAATTCTAAAACCCTAAAAGGGATGTTAACATTTAAAAAATACACTAAGGTATGGACCAAATTGAGATTTTGAAATTTTGCTAACGTGAACAGTTACCAACATGAAGTAGCAAAAACCATTACTCAAATAGTGAAAATCTTACACTGTTCACGTCACGGGTACATTCCTCTCTCTCCTCTGTCAGATAAATAGTGTTAATGTTAGTGTCAGTGTCAGATGAACAGTACCATTAGAGGAGGGGAGAGAGAAAGTGATCAACACGAAGTAGTGAAAACCATTACTCAAATGGTAAAAATACACTACTGTTCACGTCAGCAAATTTTGAGGAGGAGAGAGTGATTAATACGAACTAACACAAACTAATGAAATCCATTACTCTTCTTACAAAAACCATTACTCTTCTTGCAAAAACCATTACTCATCTTGTGAAAATTATTACTGTTCATGTCAACGAATTTTAAAACCTCAATTTGGTCCATGGTACCTTAGTGTCTTTTTGAAATATTATAATCTCTTTTGGGGTTTTGGAATTTGAGGGGTATTTTTTTAAAATTCTCCCAAAAAAGTAATGCTAGGTGAAGCAAATATCGTCTCACAAGAAGATAAAATAAAATAAAATTGACAGATATTTTATTTAATAGATTCTTAATAATTGATCCGTAATAAACATTTATTTAATTTTAAGCTTTAATTATATTATTCTTTTAGTATATATTTAAAAATCGAATATTAATGAATTTATAATGTGTATATTTAAATTTTAAAGAATAAAAGGAAAGATGACATCATTTCAAATTAACATTTTAAAAATAATATTTAATGATTTTATACATATTTAAACGTGTTTAAATGTTATAAAACCAGGAAAAATTATATAGAAGTCTCAAATAAAGGAATTTATGTCAAAGAGGCCCTGAGAACAAAATAAATTACTGTAAGGTCTCGTAAAATTGTTGGAGTTGTTAATGACAACCCTATAATAACCCTAGGGTTGTTAATGAAACCTGATAGTAATTTTTTGTTTTTAGAACCTCTTTGACGTAAATTATTTCATTTGGAACCTCTATGTAATTTGTCCACAAAACTATATATAATTTTTTAAAAGACTGTTGAGGCATCATTTATTCTACAAGGGAGAAAGACACTAGCTTTAGTCATAATATATGACTTAGTTAATTTTTTTTTGAAACAAATTAAATAAATTAATTAAATTACTTTAAAACATTTATATTAATAATTTTTTAAAACTAATTTATCTTACTTATAAACAGATATGCTCCATAATGTCTAAAATATAAGTCTCAGCTTATATTTTTTAGGAGATTAAAGAAGCTAAATAAACTTTTTAATTATCATAGTATGTGTTGTGTATTGGTAGAAATAAATTAGGTCTCTAACACGGGCCTATTCCTAACCTACATAAAACTTAACCTAATATATATAGTAAATAGGTTAAACTCAATCTCAACCTATTGTTGGACATATTTAGATAAACAAATCTTACTTATTTTCATGAGACCTAACCTAGAAGCTTAGAGACTTGACCCATTATATTTAACCTTTTTTATTTATACAATTTTATAAATATAAATAATAGCACCTAAATAATTTTATAAATTATTTATAAACTTATTAACTTGACCTTTATCCTAAATTGCATATCCCAATGTCATTCACACACTACATTTACATTAATCATTCACCCCTACATCTCTTTCTATTGCTCAATATGTAATGCTAATTTACTCTCTCTCCTCTTATTTGTATTGTTCATTAAAATATAATAATTACTACAAGTTTATTTTAGAATGAAATGAAATATAATAATTTCAGTAGGAGGAATTTGTCCCAAGTTATATGAAAACAATAAAAGAAGTGTAATATGGTTTTACGTACTAATTAAGCTTGGTCGGTATTAGAAATTTTTTCTTATTAGCCAACTATTGATTACTTTTTCATATTCTTACTTGCTCATACAACTATCATCACTAAGCATTTTTTTCTTTACTTAGCCCTTATATTATAATGAAAATGGATGTCCTGCTTTTTGTGCATAATTTAAAATTGTAAATGGGTTTGAAAGATTATAGATAAACTTGAAAGTGTACATCTTAAAGACTATTTTAAAGGCCTACATGTTTAATAGGAGTTTAAATAAGCTTCCAGTCTAGTCAAACTTTAAATCACTATTAAGGCCCATACTCAACCACTCATACTTTGAAAAAAAGACCTATTTATAAGTCTAAGCCTAAGCTCAAATTTTAAATTTCTATTGTAGACTCAGACTTAGTTATGTAAAGCCTAACCTGACTTATTTTTGTTGTCGATATTTGTATACTTTAGATTATATATTGCTCCAAACCCAACTAACCATAACATATACTCAAAAAAGTCAGACTACTTTATAAGTAACGAAAATGAGTTTGGAGGGGAAAAAAGAGAGAAGTAATTTATTTAATTTTTTAAATATATCTAAAAAGATCAACTGCATTTAATATGATATGATTAAATAAATTATTTAATTTTTTTAAAAAAAATTAATTAGATTTTATATCTATGATGAGAGGGAGTATATAGTTTTTACTTTTTAATGATAACACACACACATTGATTGTGCTATTATTATTACAAATATTAATATGGAGAAATTTTTAAGTGAACTCAGTTTATCTTTTTATTTATGGTTTAGTCAATTATAATAAAATATTTTAAGATTTTCTAAAGAGATTTTTTCTTTTTAAATTTTGAATCATTAAACTAACATATTAAACGCACTAAGTCAGATTAATTTTTTTAAAAAATATTTCATTATAATTTATTAGACTTCAAATATTAAATAATATGATAAATCCAATTTATGTAGGAATTTCTCATTAACGTGCTAGGAAGTAGAAAGTAGGAGTGAGCATCAGCCATGTAGGTACTTGGCAGGGAGAAAGGAGTTGGTGACAACGTGGGAAATGTTAGGGTGCTTGGGGTATAAGTGGCAAAACAAATGGAAAGTAAGGGTAAAGTAGGAAAGATGGAGGAAGAGGGACATAGCTATTAAATCTGCAACAACCCCATATTAGAGTCAGTGTAGCATGCAGCGCCAACAAAGATGGTTTAATCGATAAGAATTTACTTATAGCTTATAAAGTCGTAAGTTTAAATCTCGTTGTTGATGTGATGATTTTATTAGTAAGCGATCTGTAAGTACCTCTGTAAATGTTTTTTGTGCCTAGTTCAAATCCTACTGTTGATGTGAGGACTTTGTTGGTAGGCGATCTGTAAGTGCCTCTATAAACATTTTTGAGCCTGAAGTTATGTCCTAACCCTAATAAATCCGTAATACCCAGCTCACTTAAACTTTTGATTATAATAATAATAAAAAAGAGTCGTGTAGCAGCAGCCTTTGGCACTGACAAAGACTCTCCCTCTTTATCGTCTGCCACGTGTACCTTTTATTCCCCAATCTCCCATTTTTGTTGTCCGTCTACTCTCAAAAATGACTTTTGACCTTTTTTTTAACGCGATTTTAAAAATATTGAGATAAAAAAGAGTTCCCTCTCAAATATGATTTATATTTAGGGATAAGATGTATAAATATATATGAGATTATTTTTTGGGAGCATTTTTTTTTAATGTAGAAGTAGACACATGGTTATCTCGAGATAGTTAATAGAATGACAAGAAAGAGAAAACCGATTTAAGGATTCCTGACTCTAAAATTATAAATCAAAGCTAAATCATTATTCAGATCATCAATATTAATAAAAAAATTTATATTTAGTAGTTAACATTTTGACTTAACGGTTTTGCTTTTATTTTATAATCACATATTTACTTTTGTTCCTATTTAATAACCACGTGTTTACTTTTTTAAAAAAAAACACTTGTTGCTGGACGCTCCTGAAAAATAATCATATGTCTTTTTATGCCTTAACCCTTATATTTGAATTGATAGTAATATAAATAATATTTTTTTAACATATAATTTCTTTTAACTTCTTTTTATAAATAATATCTAGGTTAAACGTTTTTTCTGAAAAAAAAGACTAATCCAAATAGGATATTTTTCTAAAAGCTACTTATAGATTAACTCTGTTCCCTTCTAGGATTGAAATATTAATATAATATCAAGGCACTAACCGACGTCCACCCAAAAAAAAAAACTTTTACTGCCATTCTCTTTTCTTGTCTATAGAAAAATTTTAACAAGGGGTCAGCTCACCCATAATTTATAGGCATGGAAAAATCTCCATTAATATTAATGTTGAACAGGGCTAGTCGTCAATTACCGTTACGTGTTAACCTAACAATTCATATATATTATATATAAATATAACTATGAAACCTAAAAAAAATGGAAGATATAATCAGTGAGGAAGATGTATTGCTTGCTTCTCTAGGGCCCGTTTGGATTGACTTTTACAGAATAGATTTTTCATAATAGCTTTTGTGAAAATATATGTTTGGATAAAATGTGAGTGTTTGGGTAAGAATAGCTTTTATGGATTTCAAAATAAATTTGTGAGAGAAATTTTGTCTCGACTTGTGCAAACCTAAGTTTCATAATGAAAAGCAAAAAAATTTCTTTGTTTGTAAACCATGGTTTCAAACCATGATTTTTGTCAAAACCATGATTTTGAAATAGATTGGAGTGTTTGGCATTTTTTACCAAATCATGGTTGGAAACCATGGTTTGGTGCAAACTATGGTTTCAAATCTTTGAACCAAACAGGCACTTAATAACAATATATGTTGTGTATCATAAGATAGTATATTAATTTATAGCTAGCATAACAAAAAGTTTATAATTCAAACTGATTAATTTAGAGAACAAAAATGATAGATACAAATGTTTTAAACTGATTTATTTAGCTTTTTTAATTATACTAAACAAATCAACTGGACTTTATATTTATAGCTGGAGGTAGTATATATTTTTTCATATTTGTTAATATATTCTTAATTTACCCTAGTAATACTCCCTTAAGAATAATCAAATATGAGCTTGAGGAGGAAACCATAAAAGATGATTATTAGTTTGTTTTAAAAAATACATTTTATCATAGTAGTTCCCATGAATCTCTAGTAAAAATAGATGAAAAAGATATGAATCTACTAATGTATCTTAGTTATGTATGTATATTGTAATTATAAGAGCAATACAAGCTAGAATCGCAGGATACACCGATTATTATGATTCTAAGCGAACCAAGTTGCGCATAAATTGGGTGGATCTTATGATTCCAGGTGAATTTGGCGTATATGACGTGATTCTGAGTGAACCAAGTCGCACACAAATTGGGCGTATTTAAAACAACTATAACAAAAAAATTGGGCTTATTTGATGCAATTCTTGATAAACCAAGTCAGGCACAAAATTAGACAAAATTGATTCTAGGTATACCAAGCCACACACAAATTAGACGTATCTAGCGCGACCTAACTTTAGGAAACACTTTTTTTTTTCATTTCCTTTTGATTGTGTCCAAATTTATTTAAAAATTTATTTATGGTTTAGGAATTTATAGTATCTGATTATTCCTGATTTCCTTTCATTTTCCTTAAAAATATAATATTTACAAAATTTTATTGTTCTCTTATGTAAAAATTATATTAATATCATCCTTAAAAATTAATCATAAATCTTACGATTCACCGTTCTGAAAATAGACTTTTTGGATGTATGATTTTTATCCCGATTTAATAACCCTGTATTTTATATTAAGTAGCTTAAACATTTTCCTTAATTTAATTAAATTAGACAAATATATCTTATATTAAAAATTAAAATAATGACGAAATCCATATTGTTTCCATTCTCATTAACCTATATGACCAATCAATATTGTTTCAATTAATATTATAAACTTTTACACTATTTCTGGGGCGGACTATAGGGATATAAATGAAAACTTGGTAGGCAAGTATTTTAATAAATACAGCAAAAATGATCGGGTGATCTATGCCCAATGCGTGGACGTTTAGAGATTAGATCTGAGACAAATTACATAAATACATTTTTTATATATCTTTAAGATGCATCTTTATCCAATCCCATCTTTTATTGCATAACAATAATAACAAACATTTATTTCATCAGACAGGGATGTACTTGAATATTTTATGCCATGGTATTTCATCAATCATCCCGTACATAATGTAAATTTAGAATAAAGAAGTTATAGGTTCAGAGAAGTGTATCCAAATACAATTACAGTGTTTGTGTCGTTAAAAGTTACATATTAACACTGGGAAGTTAAGTTTTTTTATATATATTTTATAGCTTCTCTAATAACATGTGACTATGTGTCATATTTGTTGTATTTAAATTTATAATTAAATGATAATAATTTAAATATAGGACATATAACCACATATAATTAAAGAATCTAACGAAATGGATATAAATAACTTGATCTAAATATTTTTTTTAACCCTAATGTGTTTTTCTTAACACTAATGTGGTGGGGTCATATCATGCTAGCTCCTCTTTCACTCTTGCTTTTAATTTTTTTGAAGTTAGGTGTGAATGAATTTTGATGTAATGAGTTTTATCTCATCCAATGATTACAGTATACATGCGATTATTACTGATTTGGGTATCATGAAATTAAAGGTTCAAAGTAACAAGAGCGTATCACCTGTACTGTGCACTTATCACAGTTTCCATGTTATTTCCTTTTACCTTTGACTACCGCACAAGAGTGGGAAAAAGTAGTATCTTCTAAAGAGCACGTGTGGTTTCAGTCCTATATAGTACCCCCAGTAGTATATTTAGTTGGATTGTTCACTCTCACGATGTCAAAACGACCGTGTTTTTCAGTTCTTTCCAACAAAGGTCAAACATCCACATATAGTATTAGCGTCGCAAAGATTCCGCAGTCATAAGACCTCAAAAACGTTGACCACTCTCCAAACCGCGGGGAAGGTCAACACACATTAAGATTGACAACGTGCTTAATTTTGAAAGGCCCTTCCACTATAATATAGTATTAAAGTCTCATGTTCACTTTGTATCAAAGAAAAAAAGTCTCATGTTCACTACTTTGAGAATGATTCCAAGATATACAGTCTTGAGATAGGTGCTATTATCAGATAAATCGAGAAGCTTAATATGTACTAACTTCACTACTTCAGGTAAAAGTTAGATAACTAAATTAAAATAGATTATGCAACTTATTTATAGTAGTTATTTGCAAAACGTGTACAAATTGATTTTTTTAAAATGTCATATTTCCTTATAATTATATTTAGACGAAAGCTATTTAATTATATGTGCAATCAATAACTATATTTTGGGGAAAAAGTTATAAATCCGTAGGATATAACGAATTAATGTTTTATATTTAAGATCAAATTCAATATCCAATGAACTCTTGCTTTAAGGATCCCACGCAGCACTGCATTATTTTAAATCTAATATTTAGTTATGGTTAGAAGTCGTCTCAAGTCTCATGAGCCTAAAACCCTATGCAAAAGCTGCAACAACATTTCTGAAACTGTAAGAATAATAAATTAATTACCCCATCACCATCTGGCGGTAAACAAATAGATTTAAGGCAGTGTTTATATACTTTGAATAACAGAGTACTGAGTGTTAATACAGAAACATAGGAAGGTTTGAAGCTCTGGTTTTGACCTGGTTAACAAACAACATTAAAGAATTATAGAGTTTCCACGTTGAACTGGTCGGGTGTGGCCAAATTTTAACACATGTTGATAATACAAGATTGTCCTCCTCTGTTTGTTTTTAACTATTATTTGCTTGTATTTCTGTGCATGTTTCTTTCTTAAGTAATCAGATGTGATTTGACCATTCAGTTTGTTTTGTTTCTTATATATAAATATATATATATATATAGAGAGAGAGAGAGAGAGTTTATGTGGTCTGTTTTAGTCCATAGATCATACTTGTTTGTTTTGAACTTGTTTGCTTTACATTCCTTGGAATTAATTAGTCACTCACATGTTTATTTTGATATTATCTTGTTCCTTAATGTTTGCTCAAGTTAATCAGAAGAAAAGATGAATAAATGTAAATTTTAAAAAAAATCACTTCATACGACTAATTAAAATGTACTCCGTATTAGATTATTATGGGGCTCTACCTGAAGCTTTCAAAATTTCTCAAGGCGAGTACATCACATTTGCCAATTTTATGAGAAAGGTTGTGCAACAAGTTACATTATTTAAATGTTTACCGTTAAATTAAACAGCAAATATGAAGTGCCACATGCCAACTTACGCAGACGAGTGCCTCAGCAGAGACATGACAGGCTAATAATAAATTATTAATTAAACCACCTACGACGACAAAAAACCATAATTTAATTATTATGTGTGGCTATGTTTTTATTTTACTGGCTTTTGCCTTTTAACAGAGCACCACGCGTCTTCATGCGTGATAGAACACATCCTTTTATTTTCTTCGAAAACGTCTGCCTTGTAATATAAGTTTGGAGTTTATTTGATTCTATTCTCTGTTATTTTATTTTTTAAAACAGTTTTGTAAAACAGTTTTTAAAAATAAAAAAAATCTGTTTAGATAGTTATTTTTTTAAAATATATTTTTTGAATTGACGTAGCAAGCCCTAATATTATCCTCATCTTAAATATAAAATTTATTTATTTCATTGGCAAGTTACTTTATAGAAAAATAATAAATATGAGATAAAATGGAAAAAAAATCTTACATTTATTATTAAAATTTGCTTCTAAACTAGGTCATACGTTGGGAATCCAAGGAGTAACAAGAATGCCCTTATAATGAGAAAACCAATAAATTGAAGAAGCATATATATATATATATATATATAAATCGTATAAAGTATAAATTGATTATTATTATTAAAACGAAAAACCATATTGTTACTTGTGGCTGGCCGGTTGAAAATAAACTATTAATAAGGATTTCTCGTTGAGAGGGTCACGTAATTAGCTAGGCTGTAATCTACTCCTACAACTTTGCCTCTCTGTATGACAACATTAATATAATAATGAATGCAACATATGATTATACCATTCTTTAATTAGTGCCATCGTCAAGTTGTTCAAGGAACCTCATACCTGCCTTTCTTTCCACTTTATTAATTTTATCAATCAGTCATGATCTCTGGTTTAATTTTCGTGCCTCCTGATATCATTAATTAAAATTCAAACGACATGATCAAGAAAGCGGCCCCCAAATTCCATGTACGTAAATAATCAAGAACCATAATATATATATATATATATATATATATGGTAAACCAGAACAGATCCAATAATCAAATCAAATGGCAATTATGACAGATATGATGAGGATTCCCTAACTTGATTATGTACGTACGCTTAGGATTTGGTGGTGGTGGGCTGAGGCTGTTGTGTCCACAAAGCTAGATTATTTTCCCAATCTAAGCAAAATTAAACAAGCAAGAGTTGTTGGAGAGTGCATGAATCTGAATATACATGATCTGATCCTAAAAAATGAGAGGCAAACACAAAAACTGGATAAGGCAGTGCATGCCTTTGCGTCTGGGGACTTCTTTCAAGTTTAGGCCATTATTAAGATACAATTAATAATTAATCCGCCACAAATGAACTTTCCTTTCCCTTCTTAATTCCAGTTTCTGATTGTTTTTTTTCTTAGCATTAATGGACAACGATTACAACATCTTTTTTCATGAAGTTATGAACAAGTAGTAACTATAGAGGAAATGGAATCGTGTACTGAACTTTTCTTTCTTTTTTTTATGTTGATGATTATTAACTTTAGATGATGCTCCCTTCTATCTTAAATATAAGACCTAATTGACTTTTTTTTCTTTTTTAAAAACATTAAAGAAGCTAAATAAGTTAATTAATGATATCATATATTGTATGTCATTAAATTATAGATAAGTTTATAAGTCAAACAAATGAATTAAGAGAAAAAATAAAAAGTCATTTGATTAGCTTCCTTAATCTATTCAAAAACATATTTGGAGAGTTGGTCTTGATTTTAAATATAAGACAGTTTTTATATTTACCAATATTTTTTTAATCTACCCTTATTGATGTTCCCTAATACATAAGAATCAACGAAAAAAGGGAAGTAGGAAATTAAGGTAGATGACTATGGATTTTAGAAAATACATATTATATAAATTAATTCAACAAATGAACTAGTTTAGGAGGGTTCAGAAGTCGTGATTAAAAAGACTAGCTGATTTCAGATGTAATATTTTTCTACTGATTAAACATTGTGATTAAAAAAGCTCGAACTTAATTATGCGAGCTTTCAAATGGTTTATTTGCAAAGGCATTGCACATTAAGCTTGTGTTTTTGAAAGATCTGGTGTTTCTTGTTTGTTTATGACTTTCTCTTTCCTTTTGTCTTCAAGTTTAATCTGGCCTCTTACAATAATGGAGTGTCCCTTCGTAAAACTACTAAAATTTGGTTTATTTTGTGGTGGCAACAGATACAAAGTGAAAGACTGTAGTTCTTTTACTCATTTGGACCAATATGAAGATGTGATATCTAATGTGAAAACTTCACCTGGTCATGTGAAGAAAGGCTTAATTACAAATTTAAAGGCAGGCTTTACAATTTGTAAAGCCTGCTTTAAAATAAGCATAAGATCAATTGGAATGGTCCTAATAATAGCTATAGGTGGCAGATTTTGTGTACTTGGAAAATGTTGCAATGGGGCCCAAATTCAAAAGACGAGGAGGGGGAGGAAGAATTAGGAAGAATGATGAGTGTGAGGGGACGGCGAAATAATAATAATAATAATTGTTTGATTATCACACTCATTATTCTCGTCCACTTGATTGCTGAAAGCTAAGAGACACAATCATATGATGGATCGGATCTCATATGGGAACTACTTTGAAATATGTGTGTGAGTGTGTGTGTGGGTGTGTGTGTGGGTGTTGTCAAAGAGTGTGATATGATATGGTTACTTTAATTTGTCCACTTTTATGATCAAAGAAACTGCTGTTTGATGTTTAGGACACTTACTACCCAGAAAAGATGAGATCGAGATTAATTATCTGTTGCAATTGTCTATGTCTGCGTACAACTTTGACAGTTCAAAAACTTCATAGACCCTTTTATAGCATTAATCTCAGCACTTTGGGCTTTTTTAATATAATATAATGAACAATAAATTTTTTTTACAAAATATTACAGGAAAAAAAGTATTTAAACAAATATAACATTACAAATCGTGCTTAGTTGGAACCATTTATACAAATCGTTCCAACTAAGCACAACTTCTGTTTGAAATTGGCTCCCATGGGTATTTTTTAATGCAAGTCGTGCTATAGTAATATGACTTGCATTAATTTTTTTTGCCCTATGCATGTGTCCCCTCGGTGCTGTCCCCCCCGATGAGTTGTCTTTTCCACGGCCCCCCACGCCAAAAAAACCACATGCATGCTTTCCACGGCCCCCTCTGTTCCCTTCAGAATTGTATGTTCCTGTCTTGTTTTTGCAGTACTTAGAGCACGCATGTCCTTCATTTTGTTTCTTTATTTCAACTTTTGCAGGCTTTAGTCATTTCCAAGTCTAATGTGTGATGCACCTTACGCTTTCATTGTTCATTCTGCTATTATAAAAGGCAATACGCCTTCATTATCTTCTTCACTTGTTCCTCTTCAATATCTCATTGTT
>JBAGKO010000016.1:4389758-4403533 GCA_037177275.1 Acacia concinna
ATATAGGTCTCGTTGCAATTTCCATCCGTCCTGTTGTAATTAACTTTATTTAGCAATATATCGGGACCGTAAAAAGTATTTGTGGCCAAGTGGTTCCCAAGTGCGTCTTAAAATTCTAACGTTATAATAATTAAGATTAATACTCTTTATTTCTACCATTAAATAATCAACAAAAGATAGCTAGTTTCACTAGACTTCTCTTTATTTAGACCGAAGTGGCTACCCTATTATCTGTCTCTAAGTAATTGGTCGTTTGAGGACAAGTTCGGTGAAAACAGATACTCCCTGAATGAATCGATTTGAACTGATCAAATCTAAACCGTTGACTTACATGATCAAGATTTAAGTTTTTGTAAATCTTTATATTTTTGAAAATAAAATATTACTATTTTAATTAATGGGTATAAAATTTAAAATAAAGATAATATTTAATTATAGTTTTTTTAAAATGATTGTTTTTAAAAAAATCATCCGTTGAAAATTATTAAATCTGAACTGATTTGATGAGTCATGATGAGCACCATGTTTCCTGCTGTCGTACATTTTTTGTGAATATACATATTTGAATTATGATACAATTGTTAAATGTATATTTATCAGTATTGCATTCTTAGCACTTTAATTCAATGGAAAGAAGTATATAAATATTCTTCTATAAAATAAAACTACTTCAAGATATGAATTAAACACCATTACATATGATAAATATTTTTGGAAAAGGTAGCAGCATGGATCTTTACTTTCTGTATTTTTTTAAAAAAGGGCAGTTTATTAATTTATCCGTTCTCGTGTACTGAGAGATAGAAAAAGGATAAGAGTTTTAGTGAGAGATAACAAGAAAGATTTGCAATTATAGTATTTTATTTCTTCAACTACATTTATAGTATGAAGGGTTAAAGTGTAGATTTAACAATAATGTTTTAGTGAAAGACTATCCGGCACAATTAAGTTTTGTTGGGGGTAAAATTATCAACAAACTTTTAAAAATGGAGCAAAATTAATAATACTGTTAATTGGGCAAAACGTCCATTACTTTTCCTTACGTGAGCCTCACAAAGTTGGTCAAAGTTTTCTGTCTTGCTCTCATCCTTTGGCTCCCACTCACTTTTGATACTGAGACGTGGACCCAGACCAAGAGAAAAACATCTCCAAGTCCGGTTATACCTTGCTCTATTGGTGGCTCAGCCTCTAATAATTCATTCCTACCGTCAAGCGTTCTTTACCTTTAGAGGAGATTTTCCTTCACTCTTTTCGCTATCCTTTTTTCCTCATTAGAGGGGACTACAATAAACTATGAATTTGTTAAAAAAAGAAGGTAACTTCGCATTTTATTAATGTTGAATCATACTTACCAAACAAAAGTATGCTTTGATTGATGATGTGTCTATGGAACATGAGAAACAGGTAAAGAAGTGATAGAAATGGGTCAAATCGAGTTTGGGGTGACAACCTTCAAGATGAAGCAATTCTCAGCTTGTTGTTCGTGCTAGGTTTCAATATCTTTAATAGGTTTTCGATTTTTTCTACCTACACTACTACAAAAGATAGTTTTAATGTCAACGTCTTTTTTTAGGGGGACGCATATGTGAGAGATGTAGAAAGAAGAGAAACCGCGTCCATAAAAAATGGACGCAAAAAACCACTTACGACGCCCCTAACTTGAAAATAGGGGTGCCATAAGTTTCGCCACATATGGCATCCCTATTTTCCAATTAGGGACGCTGTATGTCCTTTTTTTTAATTATTATTATTATGTTATTTTTTCTCTTCTTTTTTGTTGTTTCCAGCCACCAAAAGAGTTTTTGACGTTGGCGAAGAGGAAGCTTTATTGGTCATTAATGTTGTACTAATCTTTCCAACACTTATTCCTTCTATGTGAAATGGTTGAAAAAGCATCCCCATCTCTTGTTTACACTTCCAACACTTATGTTTTCTAAAAAGCATCATCTTGAGATTTCAATCACCAAGTTATGGTTTTTTAATATAAACATAAATGAGTATGTGGGAAGATTCAAGAAAAAAAATCATACTTTGTCTTGTAGTACCTCATTAGTGGTCGAAATAGCCGTTGTACTTGTTGAAGGGAACATATCTGATGGAATCCATAACACTTGTCACAATTGGAGCTCATAACCGCTATTATACTAGCTAGATCTAATGAGTTGGAGGTTAGAACTACCATTGTACTTGCCGATGGAGTCAATGTCGTGCTTGTCGCAGAGAACAAAGGGTTTTCGTGGAGAGAGGAAGGAGGACGAATAAGGATGTGAGTGGTAAATTTTAAAAAATAAAGGTCACTTTTTGGCATCCCCAATCTATATTTGGGACGCCAAACTGGGGGATTTGGCGTCCCCAATCAAAGGTCCCCCTTTTGGCATCCCCAATTAAGATTGGTGATGCCGAAGCGGGGTTTTGGCATCTCCAATATAATTGAGGACGTCAAAAGTCCCCTTTTGGCATCCGTTTTTATTTTTTGGGATGTAAAAAAGTAGTTCTTTTTAATTACCAAAATGTCACCGCCTTTATTTTTTACTTCTCTACTTAGAAAAATGGATGTTATTAAAGGACGTAAAATCCATATTTTGTAGTAGCGCTAGTTTGATTTTTCAGCTTTGCTCGCATGAATCAGCGTTTGAGATCAAGAAGAGCGAGCTGTTCCATGGGTACCAAAAGCTGGGGATGTGGGACCCAACTGTGTTCAGTGATCCAAAAGCTTCAAACTTGACTGGTTTATGGAGGCATTGGAGATGATCATTTTTTTTTCCTTTGCCTTTTTCTGGGTTCACTTGTTAATGCCAAGTGAGTTGGAGGAAGAGGGATTACGAGAAGGGGAGATTGGGTGAGAGGATGAGAGAGAGAAAGCTTTAACTAATTGTATGGGACCCACATAAGAGAAAATAATTGAAGTTTTACTTCCATTAACGGTATTATTAATTTTACTTTATTTTTAAAAGTTTGTTGATAATTTTGCCCCCAATAAAATATAATTGTGTCAGATGCTCATTTGTCAAGACATTATTATTAAAATTGTACCCTAACCCTTTTTTTATTGCTAACGGAAACAGGTTTTTCATCTACGATTATTAATGTAGAACATAAAAATCCAAAAAATGTTTGGTCTAAACGGTGAAAGCTAAAACCCCAATAAAATGTGAGGACCCCCCCAAAAAAAAAAAAAAAGCTCACGAGTCTAGAAAGAGGAAACATGTGAATATGATGAGGAGTTAATTTTTTTTAATACAAAGAAAGATATTTACAAAATAAACATGTGAATAGCTACTTGTCTTTTATCATTTACATATTTATTTTATAAATATCTTTATTTGTCTTAAAAATGTCCAATTTATTTTATAAATAATCTTATGAAAGCATAAAGTAACAAAGTAACAACATGAGATTCAATAATATACATAAAAATTTTAAGAGAGTTAAATTTAAATTTAAAAACATCAATGGAATTATTTGTCACTTATCAAAAGTTTATGAATTGTCTGTAGCTGTTAAAAGTTAAGGAGATTTATAAAATCAATAATTTGCACACGATGACAGGTTGAATACCATGTGTCATCTCATAATAGGACATGGCATTTTTCTTTAAAAAGATAATGGTCATTAATGACAAAGTTAATAGTTCCAAGGCAAAAGAAAAAAAAACAAAACAAAAAAGGCCAAGGTTAATAATTAGAGAAAATCCTATTTAAATATCATTTAAATTTTCAAAATTCAAAAAGTTCTGTTAGAATATCTAAAACCTACAAAGGGCAAAAGGAGGAATATGGGTTTTCAAATTTCGGATGTGAACAGTAACATGATTTTGCTATAAAAATAATGAGACTATCCATAAGAGTAATGGAATTTGCTATAAATTTATGATCTCACTTTTTTCTCTCCCTCTGACAATACTATTCATCTGACACTGACTGATGCATAGTGGCAGATGAGGGAGAAATATGTCCATGACAAAATAGAGAGATGATTTTCGTAAGTTGAATAATGGGATTACCCATGATAGTAATAGAATTCACTAGTTTGTGGATCACTTTTCACTTCAGCAAATTTGAAAAACAGAGCAGAGAGGAGATTTTTCGCTATAAGAGTAATGTGATTACCCATTAGCTTAATGGAATTCGCTAGTTTTCGTATTACTTTTCACTGCAGAAAAATTAAAAATTTTAATTTGGTCAATGATACCTTGATATCTTTTTAAAATGTTAACAGACCTTTTTGAATTTTACAAATTCAAGTGGTATTTAAATGGAATTCTCCCTAATAATTAAAAACAAAAATTATGAGGTTAAATTGAAATTTTAAAATACTAGAGATTTTCGGGTAACCCCAACATTTCTTGAATATTTCAAAACGACGCCACGTAAGAGGTGAATGGTTCACTCACTCACGGGGGCACCGTACTGTGACTTGCTCGACTCCGCCACACAACAATACACTCCTCGCCGTTGGAGTCGTCGGAAAAAGACTGATTTTGAGGTTTCAACCTTCTTCGCAGGTCAGGGCATTAAAAATTCTCAAATTCCAACCACTCTCTTGCTTTAGCTTTTCCAAGAATTCCTGCCTTGGTAGTTGTTGCTTATACACACACAAATTGTTTTTATGTTTTTTTTTAAATTTTTGGTTTTGGTGATGCCATATATTGACTAACTTGTTTCCTTACTTAACTCCATTCCTGAAAATGTTTTTACTAAAAGTAGTGTCCGTCTTAAACGAATAGTGTTGAAGATGGATGAATAATTTCAATTGTGCTTTTGATAATCTCAGAAATGAATATATATATATATATAAATGTGAAACACAGTGAGTGATTAATGTGAAAGTGGGGATATGGAAGCATTGATTATAATTTTTTTTTTTGATAATATAGAAGGCTAATACCAAAACATTACAAGAAGTAAACTAAAGGGGAATGAATCCCAGTTTCTCATGCTCCATTATAGTTCTCAGATTTGAAGGACACTGCTCTAAATAAGAGGATTTTGAAATACTCTCTTTTGCTAACGCATCCGCCAATTTATTCCTGTTTCTTGAAATATAGTATATCTGCACTGTTTAAGGAAGATTAAGCAATTCTTGGATTTGTGACTTCATTAAATTATCTCTATTATTCTTGTCTTTTGTGAGAGATTTTTTTCGCATCAGGCTCTAGCATGATCCTGTCAAAACTAAAGTCATGTGCTAGTTTTAAACCTTTATAAATGTCCCATTCCTCATGAAGCATTGATTATAATTAATAAAAGAGAGAGAATAGGAATTGAAGGATGATGTTGGGAACTGATTGGACTCTCTGGTTGCGCACGTAATTAAATAAGCCCAATTATTCCAAGAAGCCTCTCTCTCTCTCTATATATATATATATATATGTAAGTGAGAGAAGTTAAATGAGGCAGAGAGAGAGAGAGAGAGAAAGAGAGAGGGTAGGGTGGAGCATGAAGAGAGATTTCTCAGGTATTTTTCACTTGTTCATGTATATATGTGTGTGTGTGTGTGTTTCTGGTAATTAAGGAATTGAAGAGGTGATTGGATTGGGTTGGATGGATCAGGATCAGGACTTGGATGTTTGCTGCTGCGCCATCTCCAAGAACCCAACTCTTACTCACCCCATGTGCTTCATAAGAATAACATTCGCACCTTTTCTAGGCATGTTCGTCCTTACTACTATTTACCTCGTGCATGTTTCATCAGCCCAGGTCATCTGGATTTCATTGGGCCATATCACAGGCCCATATGACAGTTTAGCTCACTCTCTTTTTTCCACTTTGGGCTTATGGCGCCATATACTATTACTGGTTTCTTATTCATATTCATAATAATTCAAAATCTACACAAAAACGGATCGTAATTCGTCCTTCGTAACTCACCCGAAAGCGTTAAAAAGAAAAGCAAACGAACTGCACACTTCCAAGGGAAAGGTGGGGAAAGGTCAAGCCAAGAACTGGACTTCATTTCTCAAGTTTTTGAGCCTGAAACTCGGGTTGTTGAACAGGCTGCGACTGGGAATGGACGGCGAGGAGTTGACGGAGCAGGAGACCGCTTTGTATGACCGTCAGATTAGGGTATGGGGTGCTGATGCTCAAAGGAGGTACCTCATTTTTCTGAATCTCTTCCTTTATTTTATCCTCGTTTTGTTTGTACAAAATGAGCCCTCACTCTGTAAATTTCACCTCTTGTTTGTGATTCTCTTGTTTTAGACTGAGCAAAGCTCATGTCCTGGTTTATGGAATGAAAGGGACCATAGCAGAGGTAATTAAACCTGCAATTTCAGTTATATAAAAAGTATTTCTAACAGAACTAACTAAATGAATCTCTATTTTGGGGCTAATTGGTCAGAACGCCTATTTTTTTTCAATTTCTTTTTCCCGTTGCTTAGTTTTGCAAGAACATCGTTTTAGCTGGAGTTGGTAGTTTAACCTTAGTGGATGATAGAGTGGCAAACGAGGAGGCATTGTCCTCCAATTTTCTCATTCCTCCTGTTGAGAACGTATATGGAGGCAAAACCCTTGCTGAGCTTTGTTGTGATTCACTTAAAGATTTCAATCCTATGGTTCGCGTTTCTGTGGAGAAAGGTTTGCACTCTCACTTCTACTCCATAAATTTTCTTCCATTTAGTCTTTTTTACCATCAATTGCTGGTTGTCATTTTTTTTGTTATTTCCTGGGGTACAGGTGATTTGTCAGGTTTTAGCATTGATTTCTTTGACAAGTTTGATGTTGTCGTAGTCAGTTATTGCTCCCTTGCTGCTAAGGTATTATGTTAACAATTCTTTCCAAAACCACTTACCCTGTGATAAATCACTACCTGCTTTAGTTTTGTTAAATGTTAACCCATTATCTATTGCTTTGTATTTTCAATGCAGAAACTTGCTAATGACAAATGCCGGAAGCTATCAAAGAGAGTATCTTTTTATACTGTTGACTGTAGAGATTCTTGTGGGGAAATATTTGTTGACCTGAAGGACTATCGATATTCAAAGGTTGCCCACAGATCTTGTCTTGCATAGTTCTCAATACTGAATTTTACTCCTTAATTTTAATGTGTTTGTGCTTCATTTTCCCTGTCCAGAAAAAACTGGAGGAAACTATTGAATGCCAACTACAATACCCGTGTTTTGAGGTATGCATTGGCTGATCATAATTTCTTCTTTATCCATGCTATTCTTGACCTTGTATTAAATGATCATCCATTTATGTATTTCTTGGAATTGTGCCTACCAAGTACAGTCCTGATGATGAATTGCAAAGTTTCGGTTCTCCTTTATGCTTAAGGTGACCTTGAATATCTTTTAGTTTGATCACATTTTAGTTTAGTCCCCATAGTGTCATAAGAATTTGGTTCAAGTCTAACAACTAGTTCTATACTAGTTTTGATTTTAATCCCTATACTTAAACCCCAGTCAAGTCCTTATGAAATTATAGGGACCAAAATCTATGATTTGAAACTATAGAACTAAAACTAAAATTCAAATAAACTGTCACCATCAACAATGATATTAGTCCAGTAGTTTTTCCCCAAGAGAACATGGCTGAAACAAGAGATGATTAAATTCAAAATTTTCAAAATGTCCAAGTTCCACCTTATGGGTCTATATGTTATGTGTATATAATTTACTTTGTTTCTGATGATGTGTTGTGTAGCCATGGATGCTTTACAAGTTTGTCTAACTTTTATATCTTTTCCTGCAGGATGCAGTATCAGTGCCATGGAAGGCACTTCCCAGGAAGACATCAAAGATGTACTTTGCAATGAGAGGTATGATAAATTGCTCGGTTTTATACTGTGAATTTGTTCTATATAGTTGTGATGGAAAAGAGAGAGGGATGGAGAGATCATATGGCTTACATGCCCTTAGTTTATATCTCCTTTTCAAGGACACCTTTGCACAAGGCTCTATTGCTTAATTGTTTATCATGGAAGCTTACTCCTTACCCCACAAAAGTTGTTTCTGTATTTTCCATTTTCAACTCAGACATGTATTCACCAATTGTTGAAGCATAGAAATATAATTGCCTCTTGCAGTTGTTGAAAAGTTTGAAGAGGCTGAAGGGCGAAGTCCGGGAGAGGTTTCAATCTCTGATCTTCCTGGTGTTCTCAAGCTGAAAAAGGAGCTATGCGCTGCACAGGTAGGCTACGTGGAATTTGTTGCTCTAACGTTGTTTGTTCCACTGCTCATTCTCTTAACTTGCTGACTGATTTTGTAAACAGTTTGTCAATGAATCACACGTGCCTGACAGTCTACTAGAAAGATTGGTAACAACTACAACAGAATTTCCTCCTGTTTGTGCCATAATTGGAGGAATCCTTGGACAGGTATTACTCATAACAATTTAGTAGTATGATGTATTTCCCATGTTGTTATTATCTGCTGCGACACTAATCTAATTAAGGTGACTGTTACGACCTCGTAGGAAGTGATCAAAGCAATATCAGGAAAAGGAGACCCTCTAAAGAATTTTTTCTTCTTTGACGCTGTGGATGGGAAGGGAGTAATAGAGGACATTTCAGAACCTAATGCTTAAATGTGAGTGGCACCAAAAGGAAGGATTCATCGAAATGCAGTATTTTACAATTGGATTGAAGTGGATAAATAGCTAATTTCAGCAGATCTGTAGGCAAAACTGACCCCTCAAGCTTTTTTATTGTTTTGCTGAGTATACTGTGTCCCTGTATCGTTTAAGCTCTCAGGATTTTGCTTATGCATCATCACTAAGCACTGGATTTGTGTTGCGTTAACCTATAATTTATGTGTAATGATTAATGGTAATACATATAGTAGATATCCTGGACTATCTTTCTTTTTAGCATTATGAATTTGACTTGCTTATGATGTACAAGTAGAATTGTAGATGTGCTGGACCAATGCGAGAAAGTGTGTTTTTGTTTCGTAGTTGTGTTCAAAATTTTGGGTCGACAGTGTTCAAAGGTGCTTTGATTATTTTAATAAAAAGATCTGTTCACTACACAATGTTTGTGAAAAATAAAAAATAATAATGTGGTCAGTGGGTGGATGTATCAAAATCGTCTATTAAAGTGAAATTAAAGAAATGAGGGAAGAACACAATTATAGCAGCTTAGACCCCTAAACTTTGACCTGATTTGATGGTGATCGCAAATATACTAAACCACTAAAATAGAGTCAAAATATTTGTACCAATTAACATTCTTAATGATTAGATCAGTAAAATATCAGCAAAAGAAGATCCTTAAGATGAGATCTTCATGATCCAAGCTAACCAAGAAACCAATTTTTTTAAAAATAAAATAAAAGGGGAAGACACTGCCTTATAAGCAAGCTCGAACCCATACTTTCTATTTACAGGGAACTCTTGTAACATTAGGCTACATTGGTAAAGAATTTTTTAGTACTTTTTAAAAATGTTTAATTATGATAGGTTGTTATATTTTTTTTTTTTTTTTTAAATAGAGCTCATAGGCTCGGGCAGGCACTAATGGCCTGAAGTTACAACGACGGGATCAAACCTGTAACCTCCTTCTACTTAGGAGATACTATTACCACTAGGCTACACGCGGTTGTTATCCTTTATATCTCACTATAATAATAATTCAATGTGATTTGAACCGCTAGTAACCTCAGTTCATAGGTTCATCCTTCCAAAACCCCACACAGCATGATGAGATGAAAGAGGGGGAAAAAAAGAAGGAAACCAGGGAAAGGAAGGCGTCCCTACAATGGAAAGCTTCCATGGAAAAGAAAGACATGGAAAACATTATCAACTTTACAATAATTCACAAAACATTGTCCCTCGTCCTTTAAGCAATCTATCTCACAACTTGTTTTCTAAGAGAGATTCCACACATCCAAACACCACCATCACCGTAGAGAAAGCTATTCAGTTTATGAACAGATCTCCAACAGACCTGACGTCCATGCTTCAACAACAACAACAATGGAAGCTGAGGACCAGAGACGTGGCGGTGCAAGAGATCCTCCGGGAGCGAAGGGAAGCCATTGAGACCGGTAGGTTGAAGGGCCGGCGACTTTTCGAGTCAATACAGAGAGGGGGAGCAACAATTCTGAATGAAGTGTTAAGTGGTAGTGGTGGTGGTGAAATGGGTCAAGAGAGTGAAGTGAAGTCCTTATCTTTTGATTATTCCGAGGATGAAACGCATTCACCGCCATCATCATCTTCCTCCTTGGCTCTCCTGTCATGTCATTCTCTGGACATAGACCAAAAGGTGAAGGAAGAAGAAGTACAGGATGTTCGCAGTCCAGAGGCAAGAGTTGGTAACGGAGGAAGGTACATAATTTTCCTGGGTGTGATTGCCATTGTTTTGCTTATATTTTCAATTTATAAGAGTTGGGTGAGAAGATTTGAAGAGTATGAAGTGATTTTAGTGCCAACGTGACCTGTCGTCTTCATGCACTTGCTATCAGGGACATAGGATTTGTTTGCGACTTCCTTGAGATGGTGATTCCTCTTTGCCAAAGTTTATGATTTGGATTATGAACAAAATTTTGTTGGTATCTTTCGGAGACTGTATTTTAGTAATGACGATGAGTTTTGGATTTGGAGTTTACTGAATGTTGTGAGCAACATGTTTATTCAATCCAATTGTTAATTAATTGTGCCTGATATTTGTCGGCAATCACTTAAATATCTTACTGCAACAGTAAAATTCATTTTTTGAAGTTCTGGAATCTATTAACTGCGCAAAAGGAAAAAAACAAAAAACATAATCCAATATGGTTTCCCTGTAAAAATTGGTCAATATTTCATAAGCTGTGGTTGATCAAATATACAAACATTACTCTCCAGATAATCCAAGAGCTTGACTAATAAGTAAATAGCATGAGTACGGCTTAAAAATATGCATTTTAATATCATCAACGCTATTCATGAAGGGATGGAAAATTCATTCGATCAAATAGATCCAATTGATATAATTTATAAATTTTATGAAATATTATGTATAGAAATACACGGGATTTAAACCTATCTTAAATAAAATTAAATATATTTCAAAAAATCCATAAAATTTTACAAATTAAAATTAATGGGTTTAGTGTTATAAAAATTAATGGGTCTCCTACTCAATGATGAATGTTTATAATATTTTGAAATTAAACTATAAAGGTTTAGTTTAAATAAAATAAAGGTTAAATTATATGTTTAGTCCTTTATATTAATTTATGAAATTCCATTTTGGCCCCATAAGTTTAGAAAGAGCACTTTTAGTCTCTCAATTCTAACAAGGTTAGTCCTACTTAACGGAACAATGATGATTTAACATACTGAAGTCATAATTGTGCAATAACATGCTGATAAAGCATATTTACATTTTTATATTTTTTGGTACAATATTTTTATATTTTAAATATTGAAAATTTAAAAAAAGATTTAAGATGAAAACAACCATATGTTGAGGAATTCTAGGGTTCATTATTCATCCCTATTCCCTACGTGGGACATAGAGAGAACCTTGGGGGACATCCGATAAAAAATGGGACATAGAGAGAATGAATAATCGCCACACAAGAAATAAATTAAAAAATTTAGGACGAGGCAGTCAAAATTATAGATTGCGACTTGGAACTGAACAATGAATTCAGGATGTTGGAGAGGGTGGACAGTGGATACAACCCATCAACCACAATGGAAAAAAAAGGAGAATTATGCCTCCTTTAGATTTAAGGGTTAATGTTCAAAAATAGGAAAGCAATTTTTCACCAAGTGCAGCCAACATAATTATGTTTTATTGAGTGTAAACGTAGGAAATAACAATTTTTTGGGGAGTAAATATAAGAAGACCGTTGATGTCCTGTTAATTCTCTCCGTTTATAGGGTGTAGGGCCCACTATCATAACACGTGGCAGAGGGAGAAGTATGTGGGAGTTAGACGTGGCAAGCCATGTTTGACTGTGGGAACTTATTTGAAGACCGAAGGAAGTGAAGAAATGGTATGCGAGAAGGGCGTGAATGTAGGAGGAGACCTAGCTACTATGTCGATGGGAAGCTCTACACCAGACAATAGTAGTGGAGGAGGAAAAAGGCGACTGGGAAGTGTGGGTGCGATGGCGTCTTCGTGATCTTCGATGAAGGCTAGGTGTAGAAGAAGGGTCTGGTTGCTCAGAGAACCGAGCTAGGAGGATGAATATGAAGCTCCGACAAGGTATTGCCATCACAATATGCTTGCCCCTCGATGGACGGCATGGACCAACAATAATCCAGGGAGGAGGTTTTACGGCTGCCCATTTTACAACTTGGTAAAGAGTTAATTTTGTGTGTTTGCGTTGTTCATTTTTTGTGTAATGGAGAATTTGTAATTTGATCTTCATTTCAAAGTCATTGAAGAAGTGTTAAATGTGTTTGTTAATTATCACATGTAGGAGGATGTGGCTATTTCTGTTGGCATGATGTTGAGTTTGGAGAGAGGGAAACCATTGTCATAAAGGAACTGTTAGATGATGTTGATTTGCTGTATGATGAAAATAGCAGGCTTCGAAGAGGAGAACATGGGAACAGAGTAAATGAAGAAATTGATGCAATCCATGGTGAACTAAGAACACTTAAACGGCAACATCAGCTAAAAGAAGGTGAACAGAGAAAGTGGAAGAGGAGGTTTAGAGGAGCTTTGTTAATGTTGTTAATGACATGGGTTGTTATATTTGTATTTTTGTTAAGTTTATAGATGGTTGTAATCTGGGAATAGAGAAGTTTTGTTAATGTTGTTAATGACATGGGTTTAGAGGAGCTTTGTATTTTTATGAGAAGACATGACTCGTATTTTGTTGTCCATGATAATGGAGTTGGCTTGATGGTTAATCAATGTAGTTAATGGAATTGGCTTCATGGTTAATGAATGAAATTAACAAATTCGGCTTTATGCGTGGTGTTATGTTTCCTGTATATGCCCTTATCATTGAGGGTCCGAAACTTGCATCAACTTGAAGGCTAACTGACAAGCATATTTGGCTTTTCTACCTTGTAACATAGCATTTGAACAGGTCCCAAACTTGCAATAAACGGAACCAAAATACTATAAAGGGAACCACAGTAGCATCAACTTCACAAATAACCATAAAGTGAACAAAATACCATGCATTGTGCCAAATAACTGAAAGTCACATTTGGATTACATAATATTGTGAATAAGTTAACTAAAACACAAACATTAGTGACAAAACTCATATCATCTGAGTACATAACATGAAGGCTAACTGACAAGTAGCCGAGTGATAATTTACAAACGTGACTTTTCCTAAATGACAAAATGTTGCAGCATTCCAAGTCTGGCATATGCATTAGTTGTGTATGGAAGGATCCTAAATCTGAGACTTGCTTGATATGTGCATGCTTCTTGTCATCATCCTCTGTTTTTGGCTGCGAAGTTGAAGCTGGGAGCGTGTAATACAAGGATTGCCCTGCCATAACAAACTAATTGGTTTAACTAGAACTGTTGTTGGTTGAGAAACAGTAGCCCCTTTCCCTTTGCTCTGAATTTTTCTTGAACCAAGTGTTGCACTTGAAGATAAGGCTCGTGACATGCACAAGTCCTTTTCATTGGGGATGGGAAACTTGGTTTGAGGGTCTAAATAATGCTGCATGTAATGGTTATTACTACCCTCCTCAATAACTCTCTCAGAACTCATTCCAGGCTTCAAACATTTGAAACAAGAGACACAAAAAATAGTTCCAGGTTAAAACCAGTACGAGGGTAAGAAACACAACATTAACAATCATATAATTAAGAAATTTAAGAACTCACATTATAAGTAGTTCTTCCAGTTTCCTCATAAAAATGGATAC
>JBAGKO010000016.1:4411493-4423076 GCA_037177275.1 Acacia concinna
ATCTAGAGTATTGGTGTCTATAAATGCCTCTCAGTTCATTTATATCCTTACATTAATTAATTATATAATGTATCACACAATTATAGAAAGTACAATTAAAGTCCGGAATCATTCTAATTTGACTATGTGGATCCTATGTCTATCATATAAGCAAATTAAACTAAAACCTAATTCCACACTCGTTAATCTCGAGATCTATTTAAGGTTCCCTTCATCAAACTCAACCCTAAATCCCCAAAACATATTTAAAGATGGTCAGTCTAAAAATAATAACCAATAAAATTAAGATTAAATAAACTGAAAAAAATTAATTATAATTAATTCGTGGGAAATCAAATCTATACAATAAATAAATTCATAGCTCCTTTAGGTCTAAAATAAATTAGCCACACATGATTACAAGAAAATCTATGACAATAAGATAAAATTCAGATTCAAGAAGGAAGAACAAAACAGCAAATATGTTTCCTCTTTTTATGCCATCACAGGATGAAGATCTACGCCTGGCTGCTGCCTCTTGACTCTCGCCGCTTTCCTTCCTTCCGTCATGAACTCACGATATACGTTGTTGTTCCGTTTTCCTTGCCTCCACATGTTCTACCCCGCTGCTGCCTCTGCATCTCTATTTAATGGAAGGAATTAGGTTTTTCCTATTGGGTTTATCCACTTTTAAAAGATACTCCTTCCGTTCCTATTTATAAGACCCATTTGACTTTTTTGGAGAATCCTAGAAAAATCTTAAGAAAGATAATTACATTACTTAACCATATCATATATCATGTTTTATTACATTATATATTAGTTCATCAATCAAACAACATAATTTGAAGAAAAACGATAAATTTTAATGTCTTAAAGTAATGTAATTAGCTTTCTTAGCATTTACTTAAGATTTTCCAAAAAAGTCAACTGGGTCTTATAAATAGGAACGGAGGTAGTACCAACTTAATTTAGAATTTTCCTGTTTCTGGCAGTTTTATATGGAATTTTCCCAACTTCTAAAATATGTGCAAAAATAAACATTGGTCATTAGTTGACTATTTGTTTGAATTTATTGACTAAAAATAGTGACATTGAGGATAATATGGATGATTAAGAAATAACTTGCAGAGAAATACTCACATACTCTAGGAGTACCCTATCAAATGAAAACATAACAACTTGTATCATTTTAAATATAGTGGGTTGATGACTCATCTAAAAGAAATTAAATTCTATCTTACTTCAGTTAATTTATAATATTTCACATAAATATGATACACAAAATTAAGTCTTATTTTGGTGAAATTTGCTTTGTAGCTAGATTTCAATGAAAGAAAATTGTGCATATTGCCATGTGATTAGCAAGAGGAGGCCGCTCACCCAAGTGGTGGTCCTCCTCCAAACTACCGCGAGTTCGCGACGCGGCCAACCCATATAACTCAAACAGATTCACTCACTCGGTAATTTAACTCAACCCTACCATTCCGGCACCTTTTATTCCACTACTTGCCGTCGGCCTCGTCAGAAAGAGACTGATTTTCAGGTTTCACAGCTCACGCCGTTGTTTTGCCGCTTCGTCTTCTTCGCAGGTTAGGGCATTAAAAATTCTCAAATTCCAACAGCTCTCTTGCCTTTGCAGGTCCACGGTTTAGCTTTTCAATAATTCCTGCTTTGGCTATATAAACAAATTGGTTTTTTGGCTTGGCCATATTTGCCTAACTTGTTTCCTGGCTTGACTACATTCCCGAAAATTGTAGAAGCAACTGCTGTTGCATACTACTATCGGCTTAATTCTCAAAAACTCAGCCGACCAATACTATCTGTTTTCCCCTCCGTTTTAACCACCTCCATTAATAAAGGCCTCGAGAGAATCTGAAGAATGTATTGGTGAACCGTTGGTTCTTGAATTCTGTGTGCATAGGAAAGAAGCTAATAGCTTTGTCAATAAAGTTTTCACTATCCATATAATCTCTCAGCTCCAGGATTGAAGAACCAAAGCTAACCATATGAGGGCCTGAACGCTCTTATTTTATCCGTAGACAAAATGAGGAACCTTCCTTTTGAATTATTGGGTTAGGAATATCCAGTTATCTATAATTGGGAATTTAAAACAACATTGCATAAATATATACATGTGAGTAATGGTTGTGCCTATTAATGCTTTGAGGTATTAAATGGACAAGTTGGCTAATTGATTGGTATATTTCCATAGGCATCTGCTTCTACCCCTGCTTATATAATTCTACATATCATGTGTTAATTTGTGTTGTATTTTTTTTTAGAAAGGTCACTCTTGAGTCTTTTCACTTGGCATTTTGGCATATAATTTTCTATTTCTCCTTATTAATATTTCCTTTGGAAAGCTCTAGTTGTTATTGATTTGAACTCCATATTTTCTATCTGCGCCAGGGATTTTTAAATCTTCCACTAGCTTCTAACCTTATTTTATTTAATCTAATGCTAAGCAGTTGCACTTGGTTGAGGAACAAATTTGCTGCTAAGATGGTTGAGGTTCTCTTTGATGATATATTTAGGGTGGAGCAATTGAATCCTCCAGAAGGCAAAAAAGCATTTGATAAAGGTATATCTTTTATGGGTCCCCTTTTTTCTGCATTTTATTCACTTTTCTATATGATATTTATTTTTCTGCGTCTTTGCTCTTTGGTTATTATGCTCATTCATTTAGCATTTGTTTTCATCCTTGCATGTTTTTCCTCTTACAAAAATTGCAATGGGAAAGCAATCCCATTTGATTTCGTTCTAGATATTGTTATGTGCCTGATGATTCCATTTCCTCAAGAGTCAAGACCCACTCTCCTTCCGGTAGAAATCCTTTTTGCATGCTAAGCAGGACCTTAACAGTGTAGACCTAAATGCCAGAAGCAGTTACTTGTGCTTCATCTTTGTGATATGATTAATTTTCTTATACACTTTTTGCTTATGAATTCTTTACGGAGGTTGTTCCTTGAAGATTTCTGAAGGGATTGGAAGACAGAGACTGGGTTGCTTTCTGTGCTTTTGATATCATTCTTACATTTACATGCGTTTTACCTTTTGCAGTTACACGCATTGAAGCAAAAAGTGAAAGGTTTGACATGTTTATGCACCTAGATATCAATTCTGAAATATATCCTTTACAAGTAGGTCAAAAGTTTGCTCTTTTACTGGTTCCAACACTTAACCCAGAAGGAAAGGCGGACACTGGCTATTATGTTCCGGTATTTTATCTCATATTTCACAGACACTCCATTTTACCATTGAAAACTAGTTTATATGTAGTTATTGGTATATTGTGCGGACTATAACAGAAGGTTCTTGCCTCTGTTAGTGTCAGCTATTTTGTATTTTCCTTATTTGTTTTTTATTATATTTCAAGAGGTTTATGCATGGTTATAAAAGTATGTTCTGTGTGTATTATTGGTAAGGAACATTTCTATATTTCTGACATGACTACTACTCACTCCCTGTTTTTCGTTTTTTTTTTAAGATTGAGAAAAGCGGTTGGTTTGTTTGTGGTCAAAAGTTAATTTCAAAGTTTGTGGTAGGGCTAGGATGTGCTACATGTATCGATCTTGATGAAGACCAAGCATTAGTGCTATTTCGTAATTTATTTCACTTTGAGCTTATGGGGAAAGATAATTTCAGCTTGTTAGATCAAGACCTTCTAAGAGTTATAATATATGTGGCTTTCTTCTCCTGAGTTAAATTCGCTGATGTATGTTGCACAGCTCTGCTTGATAAAGTAATTCCCTCAAATGTGATGTTAGCTTAAGGTCACTTATTATACTCTTGTTTTAGGTCTAGTTAACACTGATTTCCGTTGAAGTAAGAAAAGTGCAATAGGGAGTGTTTTTGAAAATTAATATCTAATCTTTATAGACTGCGATCTGTTTCATTAAGGAAGTTCAGATCTTTAGCATGAAGCCCGCTAATGATTTTGATAATTTTACATCAAGGCATGGTTAGCCTTCCTCAAACCATCACTCAAATTTACTAGTTTGCTGCTGAAATGATATCTGATATGTGAGGATTCAGAAGAATATAGGGATATACAATACATTTCTCATGGGATCAAGAATTACTGTATTGAATGATGATTAGGTTGAGAGATGGTGTGACTTTACCATTGTCTAATATTTTGTTCTTTATTTTTTTCTCCTTTTGTAAGCTGTGGACATTTTTTTTTTTCTGTTGCTTGACAAATCATTAATGCTGCGTTTGCCTGAAAGTATTCTTACTACTTTTCAGGGCAATCGAGAATCACTGGCTGACAAGTTTGAATATGTTATGTATGGGAAGCTTTATAGAATTTCAGAAGGTTCAGGGCGGGACAGAGCGTATGTAGTCTTAATCTCTGAATTTTGATTTATTGTCAGATCTGGGTGTCATTTTGAAAAATGGAATTGCTGTGAGGCCTGTTGTGCTAATTTAGCAATTTAGAAGCTTGATGCTAGGCAATTGGGCATCCCAGTTCTTTCAATCAAATTGAGATATGGTATCTATTTTTGTAACGATATATTTAATAAATCTATGAGAAGTCAAATGGTTTATGAATGGTACCTATTTGGCTTCCATCAGGCCCAATCCATTGTTTTTTCTTATGTAACCTTTTTATTTTAATATTCTTGAAGAACTAGAAAGTGTCCCTGCTGTCATGGGATTTTAAAATTATATACGCAGCCCAAGATTTCAAAAAGTGGTAGGAGTTGGTGCTGTTCTTAGCTATGGTACTGACTCCCACAAGATTTTATAGGTAGAAATATATAAATATAGATTTCTTTGTTACCCTTTTCAATATTTACAGTTTTCTTTTTTTGTTTTTTTTAAGTAAGTCATGTTTTCCTCCCCACACCCACTTCCTCATGCACTGGCTGCCCTGTTTTAAGTCCCATTTTATTGTATGTGCACGGGAAAAAAGAAAAAAATACACATCCTTGTTTTAGGATGGTTCATTCTCACGTTGCATATGTTGGATGAAGAGTCATATGTTCTATGATGAATATGATCATTTAATTATGTAAAGGTGATGATAGTGTACCTCAGGCAATATAAATTTAACTTCTTTTTTTATTAATTGGGTCGCAGGGAGATAAATATATCTTTTGGTGGGCTTCTAATGATGCTGGTTGGTGACCCTTCTCATTGCAACAAGTTTGAGCTGGATCAGAGACTTTATCTTCTAATTAGGAAAGTGTGAAATTGTCTTAATATCTTAAGAGGAGGATTTGAAGCCCTCTTTACAAGTTGAACCTAATTGTGACTTCTTACCTACATGGAGAAACTTGTGGACTTTGAAATCTTGATGGCTTTGACCTTTTTTTATCGTGTAATAAAGTGGGACCCAAATATCTGGAGGCATGGATGGATGCTTGTAATGTCTTGTGGCTTGTCACGTGACTGAGTTGATAGATGAATGGATATGATGAAAAATGGAATTTTGTAGTTAAGAATCCTGTCTACTATGACATGGAGTTAACTTCAACAGTTAATTCAAGATTTGGTGCTCCAAAAACATTCATTGATGAACAAAATGAAGATAAGAAACTTGGCTTTGTTACCATTCACACTAACGGTTTTGATACTATTAGTTGATGAAAGGAAGGAAGGAGGGAGAGAGAGAGAGAGAGGAGTAGGCGTATCTCTAAATAACATGATAAAGTTGATAATGAGGACTGTTTGTGTTTTATCATTTATGCTTCCTAGACACATGAGAGGGGGGTTCGAGGAAATCACCAAATGGTTCTGTTAGTGGTTTCACTCGTGAAGTATTTTCTTTTCTTTCTATTTTTGCCTCCTACTTAATAATTGGGGAAATAAAATTAAATAATACCAGAAATCAAAATTTTGAAAATTAATAATCAATTCTCAATGATTGGCACACAGTTGAATTGCACCCGGTAGGTCAGTAGAACCAAGTTGTAAAATTTGTTCGTTGGTGAAAAAATAATGGGATAAACTAGTGAATCTTCTTACTTCATAGCCCAAGAAACAAGAAGAACCTTCTTTCTTCAACCCACACCGCAAGTCAAAGCAGTCGTAGCATTTTGGTGAGTCCAGTAAATGAAGATGTAATGTTTATACTTTAATGAATAGCTAAGCTATCCTTAATTTTTATTTTTAAATAAATCATCTTACGTCAGAAAACCACCATCTAATGTGAAACTTGAGTTAGTGCCAAGTAAACAGCGCTTGATGCGCATCCAACCAATGAAATTTAAGCAAAACTAATAAGTAAACATAAGATCCAGCTGACTTTTTTTTAGAGATTAAGGATAGTAGTTAAATTAGTTAAGAGAAGTTATAGTTAAGAAAAATTACAAATCCAGAAAAATATGTGATGTCTAATTATAGTTAAGGGAGTATTGACAGGGATAGTTTGATACAGAATGGTTAAATATAAGAGACAAAATAGATAGGGTTTATATTTAATACCAAATCAAATTTCTAAATAGACGTTATAAATAGAATCGGAGAGTGTTAAAAAAGAAAAAGACCACAAACGTGGGAAATGGCGAGAGGATTGGACGGCATGGATTAATGGTTGATGGGAATAATAAAAGGATACAAGGAACAAGCTAAGGGACAACCAACACCAACAACTTGTCATGTGTGTGTACACATAGGTATGTATATATGTGGATTAATTTACGTATATTGCGAATAAAGTTGTGTATTTGTCGGTTGTGACATGGGCCAAGCAACAACAAGAGAGCTAAGCTTGTATCTATATGCCCCCTTTTCATGTTATGTTTCGTGTGTAGGCATGTTACATCCTCAATTTGATAATAACAACATGTGTTGGCCATTTTACACTGCAGGATGCAAACCATGTATTACAACCTACCTCCTCTTATCATTTTCACTACAGCTACCTAACAACTATTTTTGATTTTTATGGTTTGGTTTGAATCACTGCTAGTAGCTTTTCCCATAAAGTGATTGTTAAAACATTAATTGAGACACCTTATTTCAGACCTCTCTTGATGTCTATTTGAATTGGCGTGATTTACGGTTTTATAAAGTAAAGATGTGACATGAGTTTTATCTTAATTTATATGAATGTGATTTTTAAGCACTAACCCAAACATTCTATCTAAGCCATAGTTATGTGTAATTAATTTATTTATATTTTGGGGTCAATATCATTATTAGTTTTTATAATTGGAAAATGACACCAAAGACCCAATTATAGAAAATAATATCATAAAAGTCTCATAAATTGTCAATAATAACTTATTCACGTATCAAGAATTGTTCTTTTACTTCTCATCATTGATATGCTAGTGAACTTTTTTTATGTTATTTATTGAAGTGGAACCTTAATATTGTTTTCCTCTTATAATTTGATTGAATTTGGTCCCTGTAATTGCAAATAACTGGTTTTAATCTCTAAAATTTATATTAGCCCCATCTAAGTTTAACAACATGTCCTTCTATTTTTAATGAATTTTAGTTTTTGTCTCCATAGTTAAATTTAAATTAAGTCTTCATGAAACCGTAGGAACCAAAATTAAAATTCGATCAACCTATAACGATCAATAATAATTATATTAACCATTTTAGTTTTTAGCGGATGTTTTGGATAATATCCAAAGACATCAAGATTTTAATGGAAAAGGTGATCTTGTTAAGATAATCCAGACACACACCATAGGAAAAGACTGTTTTACCATTACCAATGTCACAAAAGCTAGGATTAATCATTAATTGTTACGTACAGGAGTCAGGAGAGAGCTAATTAAGGGTGAAACAAAAAGCTGCTTTTTCTTTTGTTTTTTTTTTTGGGGTGATTTTTTATAGTCTTTTAAAATATGTTACCCAATATTACAAGAACCAGAATTTAGATATATAGCAATGATGATCGTGAATAATGATATTATTATTATTATTATTATTATTATTAGATAGAATAAAAGATAATTCAACGCCAAAGCTTAAACAGGGTTGGGTCTTAAAAAGAGAAAGTGGATATGATATTTGTTGCTGATGAAGATCATTGCACTTTTGCATTATAGTTTAAAGCACTTTGCATTGATCATGATATTAGCTCCAGTTTCCAAGTCATACTTAAATTTTTTTAAAAAATATATGGAAATGATAAATAATGCTCTTGTATGAGACTATGAGTGTATCTTCTCTCTTTTTTTTTTTTAATAAATTTTGAAGCAGTAATTTTATTATTTGGTTAGATATCTCTTTCATGTCTAGCTTTTTTTTTTCCCCAACTAACAATAAAATAAGGATTACTTCCAAAATAACATTCCTAATATAATTATGACAACTTATGTTTTCTTTGGCGTCGTGGTTACCACATTTCCATCAAAACCCAACTCATCTCACCCAAAATTTATTACTTTCATTTATCTAAGTTTAATTTTTTTCAATTCATAAAACTTAATATGTAAATAATTAATTGTTTCTAACTTGATGTGACTGACATTGTCCCTCTTCAATCAATAAAAATAATAGGAAATCAGTAAAAGGAACAACAAGAGGAGGACAATTCAATATGAATAAATAATATTAAATTTAAAAAAACAAAATCTAGATAAATACCATCTGAATTGAACCCACCCTTGAGAAAACTTTAGTGGCCCTCTTTAATATATATGCACAAGTGAATCTATGTAGAGTAAAATGAAAGGTATGTCGGTATTCACTAAATAAGTAATAGAAATGATAAAATGCGTAACAGAAATGATTAAATGAGTAATGACATTTATTAAAGGCATATTGATATTGAATTAAAAATAATGTCATTGACTAAAAATGCAATGACATTTACCAAATGAGCAATGAGATTGACTAAATTCGTAATGGACTTAATAAATGAGTAATGACCAAACAATTAATAACGTTCATTACACTTATGGCCAATAACATTACTTCTAATTCAATACCAATACGCATTTAGTCAATGTTTTACTCATTTAATCATTTCCGTAACCTATTTAGTCAATACCACTAGGCCTTTCTTTTTCCTCTACATGTATTTACTTGTATACACACACACACTAAGAAGGCTTTGGTGGCCAAGTGGGGTTGGTTTGATTCCCACTCCATCATTTAGTTGCAACTTTTTGACAATAGGTAAAAAAAATAAGCCTTCCATAAAAAAAAACCCCCTCCCCATCTATCATTGGAGCTTCGGCTAGCCGCCTGAAGGTGCTAGCCAAAGTTGGAGTGTGGCAGGCTGGCGGTGGTGCTTCGTCAATGGTGCATTTTTAAATAATTCAGGGGTATTTTAGTAAATGGGTTAACATTTTTAAAATCCAATTTAATCCCTTATCACTTAATTGTCATTTTTAAATGTTAGCAGTCATTTGTGAGTTTTACAAATTCAGAAGTAATTTATATTTCAAATTATAAACAAAGCGATTCATGCATGCATCAAACTCTCATACAAGGTTCACATGCATGTATATAACTATAGGAAATTATTGTTAGATATTTTATTAATTATATTTGGAACATTTAAGTTGTCATATTGAAAATTCAGATATTTCATTATTATATTTGCATAAGTAAAATATCTAGTTTCACTCAGTCTAGTTTTACTGAATATTAATTAATTAATTAATATTGAGGGTAATTTATTAAACAAGCGACCACAAACTGAGTGAGTATATGTATATGACATATACAGAAAATCTAAATCACATGCTCTTTATGAATTTTCTTCTGTTTTTTTTATTATAATTGTGTGCCTCTATGTGTATGCACCATTAACAAGACTTCTTCACAAGTTTACATCCTGTGACTGTGTTATTTATTTCAAATTCTGTCAATTTAGTTCATAATATTTGTGAAACTTTACTCCTAATTACTCTCACTTCGTGGGATTAATTTAGAGTATACATGTCCTATAATTAAATTATAAGTGACTATCATGAACATTGTGTGTGTAGAGACTATATTCTAGATTAAATGCAAGTTTTAAAAGAAATTAAAAACACGTGGGATGAAGGCATAAATAAATAAATATATATATATATATATATATATATATATATTAAAGATAATAAGGGACAAGGGCACATGAAGAAGATAAAAGGAGAGGTAACATAGCAAAGACAGCATGAGACTGAAATGGAAGAGAGATTCCCTCTCTTAATTGAAAAAAATTTGACCATCTAAATATATATATTTGCAACACACGTTGGATGTCTCCACCTGAAAATGATACCAATTCATATGTGAAAAAGCCTATAATATCGCTGTGTTCTTATAGTCTCTCTTCCAACTGCACAAACAAGTTTTATTTATTTCTTTATTTTTATTAATTTGATACTAATAATGGAGGGTGCTTGCTTATTGCTTTGTCACACAGATCAAACAAATCAAGACCAAAGTTTTGTTGGTGGAAGGCACTGACCTACGATAGAGGCCCTTACTGTTTCCTAAAGATAGCATTATTATGTGATGTATGACTCAATTATATATGAGTCAACCAAGCTATCATATTTGTCCTCCAAAAAATAATTCATTTGCATATTTCAGATTTAAGGGTGACGTTACTTCTCCTTTCTTGTCATTCCCAGCAAAATCATAATAACCCTCCATTTAAATAATTTATATATTATCATACACACTTTTTTTTCCCTAAAGGCATATTCCACAGTGTACTGATAATAATAATAATAATAATATATGCTTTGTAACCCGATGAAGTGATGATTATTCTTTCTTTTCTTTTTTTTTTTCCATTGCTACAACCTGATATATATGTGAGGCACGTGTGAACTTTCGTCATGAAATGAGTGGGGATTATTATATTGGGGCGGTTTACGAGTAATATGTAATATATTAACGAGTATCATCGACATCATACTTCTTTAATTTTAATACATCATTAATAACTTTAATTAGTTTTGCTTTATATTAATAAAATCGAACTAAAAGAATATTGATTGAACCTATTTAGAGAATTAGGAGTAACGGTTAAAACAGTAAAAGGAAAAAAAAAAAGTATTGATCAAATGTTGAATATCCTGAATCCACACATTGATTTGATACTCCTATAATTTAAGGATTGACATCGTACTGAATATAAGACTATGTTTACTTTTCCCTCCAATCCAAATTAAACGTATGAGCACGTAGATGGATTTACTTTAACCCTAAATGTAAAATTAAAATCTGAATCTATTTGATTGTCTGGCAATTTTTTTTTCTATCCCTGTAATAACATATATTAAGAAATTTTTCATTACGTGAGTAATTTTTAAGAGAAAGTTTCAGTTAAATACCTTCTAAAATTAAAAAACTCAGAAAGACATATTAAGATTTGCAAAAGACACATTAATAATAAAAGGGGAATATGAGTTTTTAAAGTTATGAGCAAAAGACTTAAATGTCCCTCAATTAAAACTTCGCCCCTCTTTCTTCATCTCTCTCTCTCTCCCCTCTCCCACAACTCCTACCCTCTCTCCCTCTTCCTAATTTCACCAAGCTCTTCCCTCTCTCCCTCTTCTTGTCATCTCTAATTCTTGGCTCTCGCATGACCTTTGGCGGTGGTCACAGCAGATTGACGGTTGATGAGGACTTTTTGTGCATTAACCTTGGGATCCATAATAAAAAATAAACTAAGGATTACGTATA
>JBAGKO010000016.1:4456484-4466527 GCA_037177275.1 Acacia concinna
TCATACAATAAATATTTCATAATGATAATTATATCACAAAAATAAAAATTAAGTTGCTATATTTACTATTTATTTTTACATATTTTTTATAATATTTTATATTTATAACAGGCCCAGGTCGGCCTGACAGGCTTAACAGGCCTATTCGCAGACCTGAGCCTAGCCTTTTAAAGAAAACAGGCCTACTAACAGGCCTGAGCCTGCTACTAAATTCAAACCGGCCATGCTAAATACAGGCCGCCTGGCCTGTGTAACATGACATTATTGATGCACTCTAAACCTGAAGAAACAATCCAAATCGAAAGCTAAAGAAAAATGATCTTTATATTTAGTTCACCTAATATCTACTCCACCAAAAGAGAGATGAGTAGAAACATTTTTTGAAACCCATTATTGAGCAGCTTGCTTATTGGTGGCTAGTGTATAAAGCATGGCATTAGGAATACCCACCATCACTTGAATCCTAGACTTCTTCAAAGCATCTAGAATCTTTGAATCAGCTACCCCTCTATTCTAGTTTTTATGAATTCACAAGCAAGATTGGGACAGTGAAGAGGGATGACAGAAAAGCCTTCCTTATTTTTTGGGCAAAGAAAGTCAGACATAGAACCTTCTAATTCTTCTCCTTACACTATCTATTTGCGTTTGTTACATTAAAAAGTCAATTAGGGTAATCTTAATAGCAAATTAAAGCAATCAGGGTAATCTTTTCACTTCACAGGTCACAATTTTGAGCATCAAATTTCACTTATTTTTTCCAACTTACTTGTGCACGCTGTATTTGAACTCTTGACTTCGAGTTAAATCCTTATGTCCTTGTTCAAGCTATAAGAAAAATCCAGTGTAATAAGTATTACTCATTTGTACGAAGAAGAAAATAGAAATTTGGTCTTAACATAAAGAATGTCACAGAGCAGGCCTCACAGGATCCACCTCATAGATAAGCTTATAGCAAGCTGGAGAAAGACATCATAAAGCTCAATTCTCTCTTGATATCATCGAAGATTTGCATTGCCCTCCCCACAGACTACTACGCCCAACAAATTACACAGCAACTTATATGAAAAAAATCGCATTTAATGGGAACCCAATTCTTTCAGCTAAAAATACCAATAATAAAAATAATCAATAAGCAAGAAAGCAGAGGCACCTGTTAATATTAGTGTAGCACTGAAGCTTCTTCTCCTAGTCTCAGTGTCCTACAAAATAAACCCATGAAAATCATATAGAATTGATTAAGCGTAACTTCAAACTAGAGCTTGTATAATGAGAACAGAATTAGGGAAATAATAGAGAAATACAGTGATTAGACGACGAGACTTGGTGAGTACTTGAGATGACCAAACGCAAATGGATAATGTAAGGACAAGAAGCCAGGGGAGAGGACGAGAGTCAAACAAAATTTCAACTTCCTAGCTAAATCAATTTCAGTTGCTGCAGCTCCACGAACAATACAGGTGTCCCAGTTGAAGATCCACACATTACCATTCCGAACTGCAAAAGAAGAAGGGAGAGCATTTACCTAAAATATACTAACAGGGGCCGGTGAGTGAGAGACCAAGCCAGAACCAGAGTCTGGAAGCAAAGATGCGAGGGAGTGGCGAGTTACGAAGACGATCAGGCACAAAGGAAGAAGAACACGGAGAGGGAGCGGCGGTTACGATGACCGTCGAGGTATAGAGGAAGAAGAACGCAGAGGCAAGAAAAAACCTGTCGCTTTTGCATTAGATAGTGAGATGGTAAAATTGTTTTTTTAACCTCTATAAATAATTGAACCAAGTCTGTTAAAACATCAATACAATTAAGGGAATTTATGGGACTTAGTTAAAATTAATTCTACTAATTGAGACCTAACTGCAATTTTCCTAAAGTTTTAGTGGTGAAATTTCACTCAAGTCCCTTCGTCCCTTCCTCGTTCGCCTCACCCCTCTCCGTTCTTTTCCTTCCCTCACGGCTCACCATCGCAGATCCTTGTCGCGGCTCTTCACCCCTTCGAAGATCGTCATCGCAACTGGCGGCTCGTCCCTCAGTCGTGGCTGGTTAGTGTGTATGATTATTGATTTATTGTCATATATTTCTATAGCCCAGAAACCGGTGACTGTGAAGGGATTCTGTTTGTGGAGTTTTCTCTGGTTTCTTTCTATTATTGTTCCTATCCTGATTCTGTTTCACTGTTTGTGGAGTTTAGATTTTATCTTCTTCAAATTAGTATTGTGAAGTGATTATATTTGTACTGGACACCCTCCAGTTTCTTTCTTTGATATCTTTGTTGTTTCTCATGAACTTCAAGAATAATAGAATTAGTGCTGGACACAAAGGCTTTTAGAATTTGTATTTGCTGACTATGTGGCGGTTGATAAATTTCCTATCATGTTCCTCTCCTACACTTCATTATACCGGAAATTCCTGGGACTGGAACCGGGATTAGTTTCCCGCTTCCAGCCTCAAATCAGGACGGGAGCTGGGAGTAGCCTGGTCCCGGTCCGGATTTGAACACGCTTTCTAAAGAGAAAGGAAGACAGAGCAGCTTCGTCTAGTATTAAGTAGCGAGAGCAAGAGACACAGTGGCGGAGCCATTTTGGGCTGAGCTCACAGTCACCGTTGTCAGCCCTGTGTGTTTGTTCCCGGCAAATATTGAAGTAGGTTGAACTAGGGCTTTGTCTTCCCAAAATCCGGTGAGATTGGTTAGTTCAATATGGCTTTGAATCTCAATTTGCATTTGTTCTCGTCATCTCTTCCTTGCGTGGTTGTCAACCCTGTGTCGGACACCATCCACCGTTTCTTGCTTTGTTTTAAATTTTTTATTTTATCGACGCTTCTGAATAAATATTGAGTTTAGTTTTCTAAACTCTGATGGCTAGTTTTTGGTTGTGTAATCCGCCCTTTTCATTTTGATTACTGGCGACTTATATGCTTTGGATTGTTTTGTTGTGCAATGCTGGACTTGTTGTGCTTGTGTATTGCCATTCTGTTTATTAATCTCTTTATATTATCATCAATTTAGAAAATTATCAAGGGTATTTGTGATGCATTATGTAGTAAATGACTTGGCTCAAGTTTTGTCCAGAAATTTAGAAGCTAGAGTTTAAATTGTTATTCTTCAGTGGCTTGGAGGGGTTTCCTGAATTAATTGGCTTACTAAGGCATCTTCATCAAGGTATCTGGAACAAAATTTAAAAGGGCATTATATCAACTACACATATTTCTAATATTTCAGTGGGGGCAGAGCTGAGTGTAATAGAGGTCCACCTATGGTAATTACCCTACTTGATATCGATTGAAACATTTTTAAAGCTGAACTTTGTTTGTGGGGTTTGACGTGCTTCATTGCGTGTTTCATTCACTGCTATCATTTACTTTTCCATGAGCATGAAAGTGGAGGTATGGAAAGAATGAATTAGCTAGCATGTAGATGCTGAAGTTAAGTTGAGTAGTGGAGGTATGGAAAGAATGAATTGGCAAGCATGGAGATACTGAAGTTAAGTAAAGAAAACATGTCCAGTCTAATACCTCATAAACTATTTTGTAAATTGGTATCAATACATTTGAATAATATGATACCTGATTGTACACAGGCATGCATTTTTCACTGCATCTCTGTCTATTTTTTTTACCCTTATATTCATTGTTAGTTTTATCATATAGAGTTTGCCAGTATGACCTTAAAATCTCTTGTAGTCCTTTGCACCTGCTGCTTTAAAAATTTATTCCAATTTACAAACAACTCAATGTATAAATTCTGTTGAGTCTTCATGGCCAATGATTTTACTGTAATTGTAGGAAAAATTGGTAAGTGGATTCCCTACTTTAATGGGGGAATTTTCCGCCTTTATATGCATAAAAGGGAAGCAAACAAGTGTGCATTGGTTGAGTAAAGACCTTAATGGAACTATGTTCACTTTGCTATCGGGGACATCGATGGAGAGTGAGATCTCTCACTCATACCCTCTTCTTCGCCAACTTAACAAGGGAAAGTGGCTTATTGAATCCAAGAGCCTTGCATTTCATGACAACATCTTTCTTACCAAAATTAGATCAATATGCTTAGGCAGGGATTGGAATTTAGTACCCTAGAGCAGGAAGGATCTTCACTATGTGTGGTGAACTTTCTTTGTTCATGTTGGTTTATGATTTTGAATTAAGCTTACACGGTCAAATTGCAGCTGTGTTGTTTTTTGCATTATTTGTTTTATGCTGAACATAGATCATGGTACTCTTCTTTTTTATTTTTGTTTTAAAATTGCATTTATCTGTGTTACCAGGTGAAGAGAAGCGGATGGGAGCATACCCACTGTTCATTCCTTGGTTGAAGTAATTGTACCATTCCACTTATAACTTTGTTTTTGGAAAGGGTGACATCCTCAGTGTGAAGTTGAAAAATGCTATTTCTCCAAACTTCAGCCCTGCCTAGATGCTTCTCACCTTTTTGTGCTACTGAAACATATCCTATTTTTTATCCTTCTTCATCATTTAATATTCAGAATTCCTATTTTCACTCTACTGATGGGACTTCTCATTTGAGATTGTTCTTGCATTCCCCTGTACGTTGTCATCGTAGTATACAATCTTTACCCCTATCTGCTGCTTCAAAAAATTCTCTTCCGGAATCAGAACCTGAAGCTAGCTCCAGTTCCTCTCCCAGAGCTAGACGTAAGACCAGAAGCCGCAACCCAAAAAATGAGGTAACTGTTGATGATAAAAATTCTGCTAAGGCCTCCCTAACGATTCCAAAGAAGTCAAGGCGTGGGCGTAAAAGTGAAGCTATCGCAGTTGAAGATTTCATACGTGATTCGCTTGATAGGACATTTGCTTCAATTCAGCATCAAAGCTCTGATGTTTTGGAGAATAAGGAAAACATAAAGGAAAAAGTTTTGGACAAGTCTAAATCTGAAAGCTTTGACGATGATGATGATGATGAAGAGGAGGAGGAGGAGGGGGATGGGGTGGAACATGAGGAAGATGCTAGCAATGGTGGAAAGAAGAATATGGTGATTGAGGAAGAGAGCAAGAATTGGCCCCTGGATGCTGATGTTGGTTGGGGAATAAGAGCTTCTGATTATTTTGAACAGCACCCAATTAAGAATGTTATTGGGGAAGATGGTGTTGAAGTTGACTGGGAAGGGGAGATTGATGATAACTGGGTGCAAGAGATCAACTGTTTGGAATGGGAGAGTTATGCTTTCCATCCCAGTCCACTAGTTGTACTTGTATTTGAAAGATATAACAGGTTATATCCTCTATCTCTTCTGGTATATGGCATTTTGATTTGTTAAGCTTTCTTTTTTATTGGGGTGTGGGTTTTGTGGAGGGGAAAACACTGGAGGAAGGATAAAGCTTGAGATGCATATCTAACCTTCTCTAAACACTTTTAAAAGAGGCTATGGCACAGAAATATGCAGTCCGTTAACGTTGTCTATAATTTTGTATACTATGAACAAGATTGAGATCCTGAAGTAATATTTTGGGGTCCCAATTTAGATAAATTGTTCTGTTATAACACCCCTAAGAAAATTGTTTTTCAAGGTGTTCTTGCTCTTGCCTTGAAAAGGTTACTATTTGTGGAAGCTGTTCTTCCATGTTTCTTCAAAATTTATGTAGAGGCGCTCGATAGCAAATGGTAACTCTTGTTGTTTGTTTTAATTATTCCACAGGGCGATGGATAACTGGAAAATTTTGAAAGAGCTGGAGAAAGCGATTAAGGTATACTGGGGTGCTAAAGATCGGCTGCCTCCACGGGTATGATCAAATTTCATTCATCTGGTACCAATTTATATATACAACCTGTTTGATTGTCGTCTGTTACATATTGTTTTTTGTTATTTGATCATGATGCGCTCAACTATGTGGTAACAGGCGGTTAAGATAGATATAAACATAGAGAGAGACTTGGCATATGCCCTTAAAGCCAGAGAATGCCCACAGATATTATTTTTACGTGGGAACAAGATCGTGTATAGGGAAAAAGGTGATAATACTTCGGACCTTGCCCTTCACTGTTGTTTAGTTGATACCAATAGCCACGCACGTTTCTCTCTGTTTGGGGCTTTATTCTCTGTTGTTTGATGCCTTGTTATTGTGATGTTGGCAGAACACAGGACAGCAGATGAGTTAGTTCAGATGATTGCATTTTTCTATTACAATGCAAAGAAGCCTTCGTGGATCGATGATACAGCACTATTTCTTAGATAATCATTAGCTTTCAAGATTGTAGCAAAAAACTACCTCCATGGGTTGACTAATCTCTTAGATTATATCATATGTGGCATATTTGTAAGGAGGGGCAAAGTTATGAAACGCCATCGATGTTGGATTAGATAGAGTAGGAGCGTCTGTATAATATACATTATTGCAATTTGTATTTTTTTTTTTTCCGAATACAATAGCAAGCTCAAAAAGCTTGAAGATTAGAGCCTAACTAGTCATTCATGTGTCTACGAGGCCCTCATTTGCCTGAAGCAGATCTCTGTGCATCTGAGCTAAACAAAAAACAGGTGTACTAACTAAAAACAATTCCTCACTACCATTATGTGCCCTCTTGGCCATATGATCAGCACACAATAGTGCCTCTCTATGAGCATGATACACTTCTATACCTTATGACGAGAACAACATCATTCTAGTCTCCATGACTAGGTCCGATAAAGGATGAGAAGGCGCAGTCAGTCAGCAGTAGATTTAAAGCCGTAAAGGAATCAGAAAATAATTTAACTCTTTGATGCCCAAGATGCTTACAGATTCAAAGTCCTCCATGAATTGCATGTAGTTCAGCTTCCACAACTGAGCACTGCCCCTTTTGCGTCCTTGATCAGTCCACCACTAGCTCCTTGATTATTGTTAATCACTGAGCCAACGTCTAATCGCCTAAAGCTCTCTGGTAGTTCCCATTTACTATCCTCTCAGCTAACCAGCTGCCGTATTTCAAACATATCCTTTTAACCTCTTTTGAAATTGAAAATATCCACAAGTAAACAAAAAAGCCATAGAATCGATATGGACGGTGATGGTGTAACTTGGCTACACTCTTCATTCAAAGGCTCAACGGAGAGTAAGGAAAGCATAATGAAGGAAAGAGTTTTTGTCTTTTTGACAAGTCTAAATCTGAAAGCATTGACGAGGAGGAGGAGGAGGAAGATGCTAGCAATGGCGGAAAGAAGAAAATGGTGATTGAGGAAGAAAGTAAGAATTGGCCAATACAATACCTAAATGCTTTCCTACACATGTGGCTAGAAGATGTTATTTATAGAATACAATAACATATATAATTAGTTAATTAAAATAATCAAACATGAATCACTTGCCTACTTCATAGGAACTTCCCAACAAATGAATGCCAGCATGTAAAAGACAAAACCCATCACTGGGAAAATAATATCTGGGCGGATCAGAAAGTGAAGTTTTATGCTAACAGCCTTCATGAATCAGCCCACCCTCTCAATCTTCAATTACATGGGGATTAAAGCCCAATGCCAAGAACTTCACTCCACTCGTCTAGCCTTTCAGAATTGCAATCTGGATAGACAAGGAAAATAATAATTTTTTTTTTGATAATCAAATGAAGCCAACTTAATCCTCGACTAACTCTATACAAGAATCTTGAAGAACCAGTCGTGATAACTCATATGGTGGAGACTTAAATGAATGAAATCTTTGAAACGAGTTTAGCCCCTCTTTTGGCAGGAAATATGCAGCAATATTACCACATCAATTAACATGCTAAATACGTACTTTCCAATCACGACACATAACGGAGTGGATTTCCCGAGTAATGTTAATATTAGCATGTTCCTTCTCTATATCATTAGAACATAATTCAACAACCTCTGTAGAATTCGTTTCAAGAATTAGACATTTATATCCATGTAAGTTTCAATCCATGCAAGCAGCCATAGAGTTCAGCACTGAGAGCATCCCCATCTTGGAGTCAACAGAGGAACCCATGTAACAATTGTCCCATCTCATTCTGGATTAACCCACCACATGCGAGAGAGCTAGTAGATGGAGAATATGCACCATCAATATTGCACTTCACCCATCCTTCCATGGGGGAATCCACTTATTGGTAATTGTAGTCATCCGAGAGCCTGGAATGTTAGTTCTAGTAAGTTGTTGACAGATTTCTTTCATGCTACCAATCACACATTTGGCTTGCAATAATATAGTATCATTATGGACCTCTTTACCTTCAAATACAAAAAGATTACGACGACGCAATATCCACCATGTGAGCACCATAATGAAAGCACTACAATCCTTTCTATCATTCCTGGAATAAACATTATTCTCCCAAAACCAATCATTAAAACTCAAAGAACAAAAAGGTCGCCACTAGTACGTTAGAACAAGTCTTTGCAACAACGATTTAGTGCTTTCACAGTCACGAAGAACATGGAGAATATCTTCACTTTTAGACCTACAAACTGAGCAAACATCATTATCACATAGACCATAATGATAACGTTGGCTATTTGTAAGGAGCCGTTGCTTGGCTGCCAACCATGCAAAAGAACAACATCTTTGAGGAGCCTTAACTCTCCATAGCTTCTCCCATGGTCGATTATTTATGGAACTATAGTGAGTAAGTTGTTCATAGGCTGATTTCACTGTGAACATTCCAGATTTAGCCCACTTCCAACGTATCTTTGAGTTGTTCGTAGTTTGCTCCAAACCAGCATGCACTTTACCCCAGACTGATTTTATTCCTTTCTATATATTAAAACTAGTGCGTTTGGAGTCAAAATTAGTAATAGGTCATTACCACACTTATATTTGTCTTACATAACTCTAACCTAAAAATCATCTCTATTCTAAATCATCTTCCACCTAAGTTTTATGAGAAGAGCTTGGTTTTGGAAATTGGCATGGCGTAAACCTAGTCCACCATGTTTTTTCTCTTGGTAAACTGCATCCCCTACTACCAAGGGTACTCGACGCTTCTCATCAGTACTTCCCTATAAAAATATTCTATTATCACGATCTAGAACTTCATGATTACTGGAGGGGAGCAGAGAAGTTTGCAGACATAATTTGGAATGGCTGATGTGACCGAAGAAATTAAAGTACTTCAATAAGCAAGTGAGATGGAGTTACTGCTCCATTTAGATAATCTAATCTTTACTTTATCAATGACAAATTGAAAAGAATATTTGGTAACCCATTGATGATGTAGAGAAACACCAAGATATTTACCAAGATCTGTTGTAAGATTAAAGTACAAAGTTGTACTAAGTTCAGCACGCCTATTATAATGGATGTTGTTTTTTTTTTTTGCATCATTATAATGGATGTTGTTAGAAAAGAATACATGAGACTTTTGTAGAATTAATCTTGAATCCAGATGATGAGCAAAAAATATCCAAACAAGATTTAATCATATTGACTAGCTCAAGAGATGCCTCTGAGAAAAGGATTATATCATATGCAAAAAAACAAATGAGTAATTGGTGGGCCATTCCTTGAAATCCGAATTGGCCGCCATTTACAATTATCAACTTTTTCCTAGATTAAATGGGTCAATCTCTCCATGCAAATAGCAAACAAATACGGAGATATAACATCCCATTGGTGGACGCCTCTAGTTGCATGAAAAAAATTCAACCTTTTCACCACTCCAAAGCAATTGGAACTTCAATGTGCAAAAAGAGAAGTATTAATAATCTCAATCATAAACGAAGGAAGGTGAAGATCTCTAAGACATTGGAGTAAAAAATTCCAATTCACACGATCGTAAGCCTTTTCAAGATCAATTTTAATTACCATAAATCCCTTCTTATCCTTCATATTGCTCATAGAATGGATTACTTCTTGAGCCATAATAATATTATCAGAACTATGTCTCATTGGGATAAAGTTACATTGATTTGGAGAAATAATATGAGGCATAATGGGTCTCAATCTATTAATGATAACTTTAATGATCACTAAATAACATTATATAAACTAATAGGCCTCAAATCTCTACATGATTCAGGAGGGTCTTTATTTTGGAAAGAGGACGATCAATGTCCCATTGATATTTTGAATATCATGAGGATGATGAAAAATTG
>JBAGKO010000016.1:4479529-4492954 GCA_037177275.1 Acacia concinna
TTGACTTCTAACACATAACTGTTGCTATCCTCATGTATAGTAGCTCAATGTTGGGTTAGCTTTAATGTTAAAAGTAGGAAAGAGAAGTATTCTCATGTTCATGCCAATAATTATGTTCTTAGATACGTACACTTGATATTGGAGTAGAAACGCCAGGCCAGTGGCTGTGGGAGTTCCAGCACAAGTACTAGAGCTGCCACGAAAATCCTTGGAATGCTTAAATCAGTAATTATCCCTATACCACGTCCATATATATACTCCTCTGGTACTATATACAACAAACACGTGCTTCCACGGAGAGCTTTTACGTGTTGATATATTTTTCCTTTATTTTATATTTTGTTAGTAATTTTTTTGTATGAAAAAAGATTAATTTTATATATATAGGGATAAAAAAAAATAATTTTCCCTCAATTTGCTTATCAAAAAGCAAGACAAAAGGGACTTCAAAGGATATGCAAAACGACTGTGGAAGCAATAATTGGAGGGGTGGGTTATGAGCCCAATGGCCCAATCCCTTTGACATTAAATTTGGGCTTCTCAATCTTCTCAACAAAATAGACCCAATTTAAGAAATGGCTTCACTAACAAGTTGCAGCTGAAATGATTGTTCTCCAATCTGGACATAAGCCACATAACATTCCCCACCTCTCAAGTTTCCATAATTGCATCCTTCGCATCTCTACGCTAAAGCTTCACCGTCCATAGGCTGTGCATTGATCATGTTATTAAACTCAGACAAGACCAGCCACTTGAAGCTGTTGGGGCAGTGGGTTGTATTGGAATTAAATTAGAATTAACTGGGGGCTAAATTAGTGAAAAAATGAACTTGAATGATGCAAAAATGTGGTAATTGATCATTGCAATATTTAAAATTTCAATTGTAGTATTCTAAATGTTAATATTGATGTTTAGAATTAAGTTAGATTTAATTATTGACAATATATTTTTTTTATTGAAAGGTAAGCGCAAGAGGCTTGAAAGTTACATGAGTATGATATGATATATAATTATTGACAATATTAAAGTATCAAGAAGTGGAATTTAAATGTTTGAGATTTATAAACATTAAAAAAAATTATTGAAAATTATATTTCTAAGATTTTTCAAACCTTTTCATAGAGTTTTAATTTATATTTTTTTTTAGAGATATGCAGAATTAAATATCAACTTTTGAATGAAGTTGGAAAATTTTAAATGAATGTTGAACCGGATTAGTTTGATGGCAAGTTTGCGGTTTTCGTGGTCAATTATTAGAACCTTGATAAATCAATCACATATTCCTTTTAACTTTTTTTAAATAAAAATCCATAAGTAGCCCAAAAAAAGTCGTAGAATCGAAATGGATGGTGATGATGTAACTCATCTTCATTCAAAGCCTCAATGGAGAGGATACGTTTGTTCCAATATCATAACACAACTAGTCGCAAGTTTTGTTTACTAAGTAATAACTGTGTGTGTAGTTACTCTAATCTTAATTATAAAGTAAGTTAATATTTTATGAAAAATCTTAAAAATATTAATTTCATTATTGTTTTATTATATTAAATATTAATTTTTAATTAAAATTATTTAAAGAAAAATGATAAATTTTAATATTATAAAGTAATATAATTAATATTATAAAATTATTTTTAAAAAAACAATTAAACCAACCAAGTATAAAGGACTACTACTGTACTCGTAACTTAATAATTAAAATAATTACAAGCAAGGCCATGAGGCACTTGGCACTTGTCACTTGTCAGTGCGTGGCGTCTCCTTCAATGCTTTAATTAAAATAAAGAGTATGCAGTCACTAATGGAGGCATAGAGTGAGTGTGAAGTCATAATCTTTGGATAATCCGCAACCATAGAAAACATCCACTACTCTCGTTTAACCACGTATCACCGACCCTCATCAAACGCGTACACGTGTGCAAAGAACCTTCCCTGTATAAAAGAAGAAACCTACTAATGGAGAAAATGACAGAATATCGCGGATCCGAAGGCAGAATCCGATCCTTCCTCTCTCCAAGTAATCCATCCTCTCTCAATTACTCTGTGACCTCTCCTCTTCGTTACCCCAATCGATAATCACAGATTTCTCTTCGCAACAAAACATGGGCAAATTGTTGACCTTCCTCTCCCATCTTCATTCACTCGCCGGGTACATACTATTCCGGTCTTCTTGTTTTTGTTCTTTTCCTGTGTGTGTGTGTATATATCTCTCTCTCTCTCGATCCCAGTGACCAATATGTGAACGCTGTTTTTGTTCTTGCAGGCCCGTCTTGACTTTATTGTACCCCTTGTGAGTATATATATATATATATATATATAGACCTGGCTAGTAATATTGCTGTGTTTTTGAGATTAGGATGGCTATATATATATATATAGATATATGTATGTAATTGAATTGATGACAGGTATGCGTCGGTGGTGGCGATAGAGTCGCCGTCGAAAGTGGATGATGAACAGTGGCTATCTTACTGGATCCTATACTCCTTCCTCACCCTCACTGAAATGCTTCTCCAATCCATTCTTGAGTGGTGAGTCTGATGATCACTCCGTCTCTCTCTCTCTCTCTCTCTAAACACATGCCTTTATATGTAGATATAAGAATTTGAATCGCTGTATTCAGGATTCCGATATGGTACGATGTGAAGTTGGTGGCGGTGGCGTGGTTGGTGCTGCCACAGTTCAACGGAGCAGCCTTCCTGTATGAGAGATTCGTGAGAGAGCAGATCAGGAGGTACGTGACAGGGAAAGATACACGTCAGCACCAGCACCAGCACCAGCAGGCTTCTTCTTCTTCTTCTTCGGCCGTTGCTCAGCAGAAGAAGCAGAAGTCGCCTACTAACGGAAAAGGAAGGAAGAAGTTCGTGGATTTCATCCTCCCCAAGAAAGTCAGTTCTTTCCTCCATTCATTAATTAAAAACTCCTTTAATTTTCTTCAGTTTCATCCCGGTTGTGCAGATGTTTTTGGAGTTGTTTCCATTTTTAATTTAATTGATAATAGTGTGTGTATAATTAATTAATAATATTTATGGCTAATAAATGTGGCTTTTGTGCGTGGGATGCAGGATCATCAGGACGTGTATTGATAATTGAAGAATGAAATTCCGAATTTCGTCGTCCCGCTTTTAGTTTTATCACTTATAACCTCTTTCTGTATCCTTCTTTCTCACATCCCAAGCATAGTGTATTGTGTTGTAAATTTGTAATTATATTAATCTATTTATACAAATAGAAGCCCGGCCCACTTGTTCATGTATGGGCCTGATGGCCTTCATTTGCTTGGCCCAATTCTGCAACATACATGTGAATTAGGATTTTCTCGTCTTCAATAAATAACTAGTCATCTTACGGAGTACGTTATAATGTGTTTTTTTTTGTTGTTGGAATTACTACCTCCTTTTCTAATTTTTATTTATAAGACCCAGTTGACTTTTTTGGAGAATCCTAGAAAAATCCTAAAAAAGTTAATTACATTACTTTAAAATATTAAAATTTATTATTTTTCTTTAAATTATGTTGTGTGACTTATGAACTAATATATAATGTAATAAAATATGATATATATATATATATGATTAAGTAATGTAATAAGTTTTCTTAGGATTTTTCTAGAATTCTCCAAAAAAATCAACTGGGTCTTATAAATAGAAATAGAGGGAGTATATGTGCATGCATTATTAATTCCTTGGAAGATGTGAAACTAATTCTACGAATGGAGTTAGGGTTCATGATATATGGTTTGTATTGGGCATGTTCCGTTGTAACACAACATTTGGAAGGCAAAACGTTTAGTGGTCAGGGTTTTGCCTAATTTGTAATTTGGTCTTTGTTTTCTAGCTAGCATCAATAAGTTTCATGATTATATTTTAGAATGTCAAATTCATGATTATCATACTTCAGATGCATTCAAAATTAAGATAAACACCAATTAAATCATTTTACAAAACATAAATTAAGTGGACTTATTGAGAGATGTAAAAAGCCTTTACACTCTAAATCTTAAAAGGAATTATATCCTTATTTGAAAATTAATTAACAAAAAAATTCAGTTCAAGTGGCATTTGAATACACTGTCATTATAAAATATTCTTTAACCCCCTTGATGAATTAGGAAGTGACAGTCCTTATGATTAAACAAAAGGTGATAGAACTACAAAATGTTAAAAAGCTTAGAAATAAAAAGGCAATTAAGACTTCTTATTTCTTGTTTTCCAAACACTGCTTGTTGTACTATACCTCTCCAATTTAAAAATAATAATCATACGTTAGATTCATAAACTAACACAAATTCTTTTAATTTATGTAAGGCCATAATTTTTCAAAACACACATCGTTACTCTAAAATATTCCATTAATATTTGAAAGACTCCTTATTTCACATACCCTTACACAATATTTACAATAATAATTAGTAAATATCAATTTAACTACATGGACCAAAACACAAATAAAGTAATCAAAATTATGAGTGTGAAAAGTTCTTCCCTGTAATATTCCCATATTAATTTATTTTTAAATTAATGAGTACCGCTAAAAAAATCTTGCCATTGGAGGAGTAAAATATTGGTACATGAAAGCCGCCTTCTTGTACCTGATGTTATTTTATGTTGGATTGCCCAATAAAAAAAAAAAGAAGAAGAAGAAGCAAGGAACGAGTTCAAATATCAAATGCTAGTGGCCAAAACGATCAGTCTGTTCACCCAATCATAGTCTTCAGCCTAATAAAGTACAGTAAATAATAATTCATGAACAACTAACCATCAATACAATATGCTCCCTCCGGTTGGCTTTTAGAGAATATTAAGAAAGTTTTAAAAAAATGAATTATATTACTTAATCATATAATATATTTCATTTTATTACATTATATATTAGTTTATAAGTTAAACATAAATTTTAATATTTTAAAATAATATAATTAGTTTTCTTATTCTCTAAAAAACCCTTATAATTAGAATTGGAGGGAGTAATATATTAAGACTTAAATCCTTATTACGAGGGATGTCTATATTTCATGTTTAATAGTACCTTGAACAATACATGAGACCACACAATAAAAAACATATTAGTGTTTACAACTTTCCATACAATAAATAGCCAGGATTACAAATTAATAAAATGGAATACAATTATGATTGTGATCCAAATTACTTGTTTTAAAAATGATTCATTTTTTCACACACAGTTAATTACATATATATCTTATCTTTTTTCCCCTCATTGTCTGGTATATTTTCTTCAAGATATTAAAAATCGGACCGATTATTGAACCGATTAAGGTATTGAATTAAGGGTCAGTGGGTTAGGCCGGATAACTAAAATGAGGCTAAACCGATAAGAAAGTTAAGATTTTAGACTTATTAGTATAAAATTATAAGAAAAGTTAATTTTTTTTAAGAAGATGGGGTGAACCGATTTACTATTGAACTGGTCCGGATCACCCGATCCGGTTCAATTATGCAAAATTCGCCGGACCAGACCGATTACCAGACCAGTTTTCTAATTTTCGGTCCGATTTTTAATACTATAATTTTCTCATTCGCACTCACCCCATTCGAGTTTTATTTTCAAAGTGATAAACCTTCTTCAACAAGATCTTCTTGAAACAAAATCTTTCCCACTTCTTATCTAGCACTAGCAACAAGCAGGCCCATAATCAAAAGATAGAAATTTACAAATTCTGTTGTAAAGTGCTTTGTGAACAAAGTTTTTGTACTAAAAGATACATATAGCAGATGACAAAAGGATAATATTGTTTGTCACCCAATAATATAATTATAACCCCCAAGTTCATCACTTCGATGTGGATTCTCAATCAGACAAGAAGCCATTGGACACATTATTCTTCATAATCTTTGGATTTAATTAGCAGCCACCCTTTAGATCATGATAATGTCTTCTAATCTAACCACAAACACACACTTAAATTAATTATACACACCATGTTTCATACCAGACACATACGAAGAGATGAAAAAGCTTCTCTAATCTCAATCAGAGATAAAGGGTACATAGTTATAAAATCAAAAAGGAAAATTTGCCAACAAAAAGCCACGTCACCATGCCCTTTACTTTATCTAAAGTTGTTAGTTCCTCCCAAGTAACGATAAACTAACATGCGAATGAATTTACCAATCAACCCCTGCCTTAATCTATATAACTCCTATGAGCTTTATTTTTGCTTTGCGTTCAGTAACAGAACTCTCCAGCATCTCACAGATTCTCTAAAGTCTTTCAAAGGCTTGAGCTCATTGGATCTTCATATTCAAATGAAGAAGGTTGACGCCATGGACAGATACAAAAGGGGCCAGTTTCTGGACCATTTGTATTTCTATTTCCTGACAGTTTTAACTTTCAGTGTCTTCTATGGCATCACTTCCTGCCTCCCTTACCTTACTTCACTTGTGAAGGTCGTCTTCCTCGTGTGCATTCCTGGTTTTGTTTCTGTCTTATTGAGCTCAAATATTTTGTTTATCATAATCAACCTCATCATTTTGGCCATAGTGGTGGGTTCCAGAATCTTCTCGCCCCATGATTATTCTTCTGCTTCAACCACTCATGTGCACTTGTACGAGGAATACGGAAATGGCAATCAAAGTCAATGGCCTCAAATTCCTACTGCACAGATCAAGAGATCAAATAAAGGAGAGAAAAATGTCGCAGAAAAGGTGAAGACGAAGATGAAAAGGGAAGAACAGAATTTGGTTTCTGCTTCTGATGAACTCAACAAAAGGGCTGATGAGTTCATTGCAAGAGTCCTCAGGCAGAGGAGACTTGAACTTGACCATCTCAAACGTGACAGCTTCTCATTGGAGTATAATTGAGAATTTGAAGAGTGTCGTGATACGGTGGTTAGTACAGTTAGATACTGATGGAAACATAGCAAGCACTGTAAAGTGCTTTAATGTTATAATGACATGTTAACAAACTATAATCAAAGTTTCAGTCCCTCTCTCTTGTTTTTATAAGGCCAATATACGTTAAATCAGTACTTGTCGTTTTGAAGAACCTGTATGATTAATTTGTGGTTCATAAGTGTGAGCAACTTCCTTGTCGAGCAGATTCCATTTACAAAAAGCAGGGCAACAAAGTTACTTTGGCCAACTTTTAGATTTTTCTCACACTCACTTTTTTTATTTACCCTCTTTATCCTCCCTGCTTTTTCTACATTCTAGAGAAGTCTAGCGATCCTAAACAATGGAATCACAGACGACTCTAGAAGCACTGTTGTTTTGGAGCCTGATAATCTTGGTGATGGAAGTGACTGATTGAGAGAGGAAGGAACTTGTCACACGACAAATTGAAACGGCCACTAGACAATAACCACCGTTGCGTTCGCTCTCTTGAGCTACGTGTCGTTTACATGGCTTGCATTGGTGCCACCTTGCTTTGCATTTGTACCTCCTTTTGAGTTCTATAAACCCTAATTCCCTTCACTCGCTCCATCATTCATTATCTTCTTCCTGTGTTGCTAATTCATGGATCTCATTAACAGTTTCCTCAACATCATTGCTCCTCCCTTTACCTTCCTCTTTCTTGCCCTGTTCTTACCCGCATATTGGACTCTCAAGTTCTTTCTCTGCGCCTTCAACTCCTTCTTCGCCGAGAATCTCTCCGGCAAAGTTGTCCTCATAACCGGCGCTTCCTCCGGCATCGGCGAGGTAATTTTTCCCTCGACCATTTGTAGTCCTCTTTGTCAGAATCATCATCGTGCTCTGTTCATTACCATCAGTTTGTGTTCCATTTGCAGCACTTGGCGTACGAGTACGGAAAAAGAGGTGCTCGTTTAGCACTCTCTGCTCGGAGGGAGAATGCTCTGCGGGAAGTTGCAGAAAAAGCTCGAGAGTTTGGGTCTCCTGATGTTATAACAATAAGCGCAGATGTTTCCAAGGTGGAAGATTGTTCCAGAATGGTCGATGAAACCGTAAATCATTTCGGAAGATGTAAAACTCTAATTCTCTCCTGGTCTGTGTGTGATGCGAAGTTAGTACATAATAGTAACCCCAAAATTGTAACTGTTTGATGCAGTGGATCACTTGGTAAATAATGCGGGGGTCTCCATTTCCAAGTTGTTCCAAGAAGAAACTGATATCACCAACTTTAGACCCATTATGGTATAAGGATCCTCTATATATATATATATATATATGCATATTTCACTCTGCTTTATCTTCTCTGTTGTTAAGTGTTCTGTATTGTGTTATTACAGGAAACAAACTTCTGGGGATCTGTGTACACGACTCGTGTTGCTTTACCACATCTTAAAAGCAGCAAAGGCAAAATCGTAGTAATGTCATCTATGGATTCTTGGATGCCCTCACCCAGAAGAAACGTGTATTGTGTAAGTTCCAAGAAGCAGCATCTCTACATATATAACGCATTGCATTCTACTCATCAGTTCATTATTAATACGTGTGATTTGTGTGTGAGAGTTCAGGCAAGCAAAGCTGCTTTAGTTTTGATGTACGAGACATTGAGGATGGAAGTAGGGATAGAGATAGGCATAACCATAGTAACGCCAGGCTACATAGAGTCTGAAATAACCAAAGGCAAGTACTTGATGGGCGAAGATAGGGTTGAGGTAGAGCAGGAACTCAGAGATGTAAGCAAGCACTCTATATTCAGTTGTAGATATAATTATTTAGTTAGTTAATGACAGTTAGGGGATGTGACAGTTGGTTGGTTTTTGCAGGTTGAAGTGGGGGCAACGCCGCTGGGATCAGCAAGGGGGTGTGCAGAAGCAATAGTGAAGAGTGTGGCGAGAGGGGATAGGTATTTGACAGTACCAGGATGGTTCAAGATGTTTTATGTAGTGAAAGTGTTGTGCCCAGAATTGGTGGAGTGGGGATTAAGGTTTATGTATATGAGTGGGGAATCTGCCAAGGAACCATATAGCAAGAAGATTCTAGACGCTTCTGGAGCCAAGGATGGGTTGTATCAGCCTTCTATCCAAAATCCTGACATCAAGACCGATTGAAATGAACCCCAATATAACGCAGCAGCAACGTTGTCTCGTTGTTATATCAGTTTGTTTCTACTTTTTTCTTTTCTTTTCTTTTCTCCCCGAGTTGCTTTCATGTGTGTGTATTTGAACTTTGATGTTGGTTTGTTGTGCATACAGAATGAATAAAACTATAACCCTTCCAATTGACCTTTAATCTGAAAGCCCCCACGAGCCAAATCCAATGTCTTATCCCAATTATATTACTCTCTCTCTGGTTGGTTATATAATTTGAATATTCCAAATATTTCAATTTGAAAATACTTGGGAACTTGAAGATGCTACTTTGTAGTAACATTGGAAACGCTTGTTGTGGTTCATTGTGCATACAAAATGAAATATTTTATGTAAAAGTTATTCTCAAAATGAGTTTTAATGATAATTAGGACAGCTTGTTGATGACATGGCTAATAAGAATATTAGGTGAATGTTACATAGATTTCAAACTATGGATTGAACTGTGCATTCATTCAAGCAGGTGGATCACTCAATTTCTACTCCTAAATTTTATCAAATTAAACACAATCTTCTCCTTACCATAACTTCGGCTTCATCTACCTGTTAACCGATCAACTGTTCCAATCTTACGTGGCATCATATACATTATGCATAATTTTTTAAGGATAGAATGTAGTTTGGTTTGGATTAAACTTTTAAGAATGATTTTTTGGTGTAAAATAGTTTTTTTAGAATAACTTTTTGAAAATAGTTTATGTGAAAAAGTTGGTTTTATAAAATTGAGAGTGTTTGGATAAATATTGTCAGAATATCTTTTTTCATGGTGAAATGACAAAAAATGACATTAGCTTTTATAATAATTACATGTAAGGGTTGTGATATAATATAAATTATTTTTACATTAAATTTTCATAATAAATAACAAAATGTGTATAAATTAGATTAAAAAATTTAAAATTACAACATTAGACTATATTATAAAATGATAAAAATAGGCCAACATATATTTATTAAAAAAAATGGTAGTGCCTGTTTGGATACAATGAAAAAAAAAAGTTGGTTTGAGGCAAAACCAACTTTTAAAGAAAAAACACTCAAACACACCTATTTTTTGTAAAAGTTATTTTAACCCCAAACTAACTTTTGAAGAAAAAACACTAAAATACCCATTTTTTGCAAAAGCCATTTTAACCCCAAATCAACTTTTAAAGAAAAAACATTCAAACGCACTCATTTTTTGCAAAAGCTATTTTAACCCCAAACCCACTTTTTTTTCCTTCAAAAGCTACTTTTTATAGTTTTTCCACTTTTCTTTTTCTTTATTTTTCTACTTTTTTCCTTCCTCTTTCCATTTTATCATTTTATAATACGGACTAATGTTGTAATTTTAATTTTATTATCCAATTTATTTAAATTACATATAAGGGTTGTGAATTGACATAAATTATTTTTTATTAAAAGTTCATAATAAATACCAAAATTTAAATAAATTGGATAATAAAATTAAAATTACAACATTAATCTATATTATAAGATGATAAAATGAAAAGAGGAAGGAGAAAACTAAAAAAATGAAGAAAGTTGGTTTGAGGTAGTGAAAATTTTAGGGAAAGAGGAAAGAGAAAAGTGGAAAAATAAATAAAGAGAAAAATGGAAAAACTATAAAAAGTAGCTTTTGAAAAAAGTTAGTGTTGAATGGAAAAAAAAAGTTAGTTTGATGTTAAAATGGCTTTTGCAAAAAATGGGCAATGATTCTCTCCTTGGCAAGGAGAGATCCTTATCACCTTATCCTTAATCTAAAAAAAAAAAGGAGGTGAGACCCCCTCAACTAATGTATTTCACTATTTTGTGAGAAGGAGGTGTAAAGGAGATAAGGGTGTCAAGGAGAGGATCCACGTGGGCAAAAAATGGGTGTGTTTGAATGTTTTTTTTTCAAAAGTTTGTTTGGAGTTAAAATGACTTTGGCAAAAAAATGGATGTTTGAGTGTTTTTTCTTCAAAAGTTGGTTTGGGGTTAAAATAGCTTTTATAAAAAATATGTGTGTTTGAGTATTTTTTTCTTCAAAAGTTGGTTTTGCCCCAAACCAACTTTTTTTCATTGTATCCAAACAGGCACTACCATTTTTTTAAAAAAAATATATGTTGGCCTATATTTTTAACATCTTATAGTATGAGCTAATGTTGTAATTTTAAGTTTTTTAATCTAAATTTATACACATTTTGTTATTTATTATGAAATTTTAATGTAAAAATAAGGGAAAATTACATAGAGGTCCCAAGCGAGGTAATTTACGTCAAAGAGGTCATGAGAACAGAAAAAATTAATGTCAAATCCCGTAGAATTGTCAATGGCACCCCTGGGGTTATTAATGATAACCTCATAACTGCCCTTGGGGTTGTTAATGGGAACCTGACAATAATTTTTTTATGTTCTCATGACCTCTTTGATATAAACTTCCTTGTTTGAGATTGTTGTAAATAGGGAAATATTCTTGTATTAATTAGAATTGATTTTAAACGCGTATGTAAATAATTCTATGCATCATCTATCTTGTATATAAACCTAACAATTGTATCAATGAAATACAACTTTTCTATTCTCTCAAATAATATGGTATCAGGGCCTTTTAGAATTTAGGGTTCCAAATTTGTTGGGTATATTGGAGAGAGTATGAGAGTGTGTCTGCAGAAATAGAGAGTGAGAGAGAGAGAGCAAGGTGTTTCTGCCATAACTTGTGGTACTGTGTCCGACTTCTCTTTTCCAGTTAGATCCAGGTGGTGGTGCTCCGTAATTCCACCATTTGCTGTTTGGGTACTTCTGTCCAGATTTGTTTTTCTATCCGAGTTCCTTCTGAATTTCTAATTTATTTATGATTTTATCCTAGATATTATTTTTCCATCTACGTGGATTATTTAGAATTTTTTGGGCTGTTTGGGTATTTTTATGTAGTATGCTTTTATTGTCATCTTCGGTATTTCATCCTCACTTGTAACTTTAATCAGATAATGAGTTTTCTTCTGATTCTTTAAGACTCACTCAATTTATTTTGGATTTAAGGAGGATTTGATTTATTCATATTTATTTATCTCTCTAATTTCACGTTTGATTTGTTTGAGATTTACTTGGATTATTTTGAATTTTGGAATTATCTATGGAAGATTTTAAGACTAAGACTGCTACTAAGGTTGTACTTATTATAAATAAAATTATTGAGCATACTGAGCAGAGACACAAGAGATTTGCTTATATGGCACAGACATTTGACACTTCTGACAATGCCACTCCCAGTTCACTTGCCACATGTAATCTTGTATCTTCCTCCACGAAGTGGATCATCGATTATGGCGCTACTGATCATATGACAGGTAACCCTCATTTATTCTCCACATTTGCACCATATGCTAACCCCTCTTTCATAACGATTGCTAATGGTTCCTCTTCTTGTATCCTTAGTTCTGGCACTGTTGACATCACCCCATCCATTTCTTTATCTTCCGTACTAAATGTTATTGACATTGTCTTTAATCTAGTATCTCCAGCAAACTTAGCCGCCAATTAAATTGTTTTATCTTATTATTTCCTGATCATTGCTTAATACATGATCTCACTACGAAGCACATTATTGGTAGGGGTTATGAATATGGCGGCCACTATTTCTTAGAAGATCAGGTGTTGTGTTCTGTTGCTTGTGCTAGTAAATTTTTTTCTTTTGATCTTCATTGTCGTTTTGGTCATATGTCTTTGTCTTCGTTGAAGAGATTGTTTCCTCAGTTGTCAAGTCTATCTTCTTTAGAGTGTGAGTCGTGTCAATTTGCTAAACACCATCGAGTTCATCTGACACCTCGCATCAATAAACAGCTACATCTCCTTTTGATTAATCCATTCGGATGTTTGGGGTCTTTGTCACATTGCGTCCAAAATTGGTTTCAAGTACTTTGTTACCTTTTTCGATTACTTTTCTCGAACCACTTGGTTATATTTAATGAAAAATCGTTCAGAGTTGTTTTTGATCTTTTGCAATTTTTGTGCTAAAATTAAGACTCAATTTGGCGTTTCTGTCAAAATCTTACGAAGTGATAATGCCAAATAATATCTTCTGCTCAGTTTCAAACCTATATACAACAGCATGGCATGATTCAATAGACTTCTTATCTATATATACTAGCTCAAAATGGTGTTGCAGAAAGAAAGAACTGGCACTTATTAGAAGTTGCTCGAACTCTCATGTTTCAAATGAATGGCCTAATTCTTTTTAGGTAGATGTGGTGTTTACTACTTGTTTTTTCATCAACCGTATCCCATCCCCGTGCTTAGTGGAGACATTCCATATACAACTCTATTTCCTTCAAATCCACTATTTCCTATTGATATGAAAATATTTGGGTGTATCTGTTTTGTTCGTGATGTTCGTCCAACAGTCACAAAGCTTGATCCTAAATCCCTAAAACGTGTCTTTCTTGGTTATT
>JBAGKO010000016.1:4508501-4523504 GCA_037177275.1 Acacia concinna
CCATGCTAGGGAAGCTATAGAGAGTACAAGACAACTTGTTTTTGATGATTGGCATGTGGAAGTAGCTCACACAGACAAGGAAATTATTGGTTGTGCAGATGCATTAGCGAAGAATGCTCATTTGAGCAGTGGTGGTACTTGGTTACTGGATGTAGCGCCAGCTTTTTGTAGGGATAAGTATTTGGAAGACAAAGCTTTTGTAGGGAAAATGTACCCTCGTAGTAGCTAGGATCGTAATACCTTCAAGTTTTCATGAAGCTTGCCGGTTGTAATTCAAAAAAACAAAAAGGAGGGTCCTTTAATTTGCTTACCTCATTATTATATGCTTTATTTAAATCATATATATCTTACACTTCTCTTCCCCCTTTTGGTCTTTTCTTTGTTCCCTGTTAATTAATACGCTTCCATCACCATCATCTCTCATTAATTTTGTATCTGGTTTGTAGTGCTTCTTTGTATACATTTTCTATTCAGTCCCATCCATCTATCCGTTTCTCCCACATGATTAATCACAAGTCTTATATATGTTCACTCTCCATTTTTCTTAAAAAAATTGTTTTTGCTTGGTCTCAATTGAATCAAGGATAAGAAGATATGTTCATATATATATATACACATATTATTTTTCTACCTTAAAAAAATGTTTGAATGAGTTGGATCATAGAGGCTCATTAGGGTTAGGACGTGTGTTCTTGTTCAAAGGGTGCTTTAAGAAATATTAATTGTTTGCCAATAAGATCTTTACATCGACAATGAGATTTGAAATTACGACTTTATAGGTTATGAGAATACTCATTCAGTTAATTATTCAATTCTTCGTATCATTGACTTTAAGTGTATGTATATATCAATTGAATCAAGGATAAGATGATATGATCATATGTGTGTGTATTATATTTTTCCACCTTGAAAAAAAAATGTTTAGATGGGTTGGATCACATATGCTTGTTACAGTTAGGACATGTGTTCCTGTTTAAAGGGCGCTTTTAGAAATATTTATAGTTGTCTACCAGCAAGATCTTTACATTAGCGTGGAACTTAAATTTATTATGATCTTATAGGTTATGAGAATGCTCATTAAACTACTTATTTAATTCTTCATATCATTGAATTTTGGTAGAGAGAATCAAAATGATATTTGATAATGGTCGTCCTCATGATTAGATGCACTATAATTGAATTTCCGTTGAGAAATATATGCGCTTTGATTAGTTTTGTTTGAGTGCCTGCTTTCGTTTTAATCATATACATTATCTTAGTGATGACTAATCAATGATTTTGTTTTTGTTTGTTGGTATTATTAGAAATATCGGTGCTTTTGTTATAAAAAAAAAAGAAAAAGAAATATCGGTGCTTTAATGGCAGTCCTCATGATTATATGCTTTATTTAAATCATATCTTACACTTCTCTTCATCCTTTTTGGTCCATCACCATCAAAGAGAGGATTTGTCCCGATGGAGGCACATCCTGTTTCCTAAAGAGCCACCTAAAGGCCAAAACCATCGTCATTCAATGAAGTTGTCATACGTGGGGTGGGTATGGAGTATGGATCAAGTAAACAAATGTGAGCCAAGTCGAGTCAAACTTCATATATATATATAGAGAGACACACACACAACAACAACCAACAGCAACAATAAAATACAGATCCCAATGAGGAGAATCCAAACCAAACCAAACTTGTGTAGTGCTCTCTCTGTAATGCGCTGCATTACATAAAGGATGAGATTAGCACAATACGATATATGAAGATTGAGCACACTTGTCCCCAAGCTTTTTTAAGGATATATTCCCCATATAAAGTTTGGGAGAGAGATATATACATACATATAATTATAGATTCTTCTTCTTAAGTTTCAGAACGCACTACAGCTTCAAATGCCTTTTGATGTGTAATCGCATTTTGTGCCTAAGATCTTCACTCGTTTGGCATAAAGCCGTAACTTCAACGGCTCAGATTCAGCCTCAGCATCACCATGCAGAATATTCTCTTTTGCTCTAACAAGAAATTTTACACCTCTTTGCTTCTTTGACCCTCCACCACCACTAAGTATCTGGAATTGATTAGTCAATTAATTTTATCAGGGTTAAAATATAAATTACTTTTTATTATGTGTTTAATTAGCATCGCATGGTTATTATAATTAATCATGCCCTTTATGCGTCTTCATGGCGAACAACAATAATAATGCAGAAGAACATAACCATGTCTTAGGACTCACATTTCATCTTTAGACTTCTATGTTTTTGTTGTTTGTGTTTTAATCTCTTTAAAAATAAGTTATGTGGATTCACTCTCATACAAATAAAAAATTCCATGCTGGACTCGCATCAAATATTAATTAATTATATATTCATCTTTCCACTATGAAGAAAGTGCCTCTTGCCAAAATATAGGTGCCTTATCCACATAACCAACTGTATATTCTAAGTTAGAAATACCAACTTTTTTTAAATTAAATTAACCCTTGCTACTAAGGTTCCCATAAGTAAGAAAGATCGGGAATAATACAAATTAAACCACAAAAAGCGTAAAAAAAAATATTCATATATATAATGCTACACATTTGTACATGTGGGTGCACAAAATTTTGGGATCTGACCTTTTGATCATTCCCAAATCATATGCTGCCAAAATCACATATAGATAAGATAACATATAAATATAAGTCTATATATATATATATATATAATATTTACACATTCCTATATATAATATCAAATTCACATACTAACCCACAATATTCATAAATTAAAAATAGTGACTTATCCTAATTTCCATGTAAAGCACATATATCCACAATAAATTTTTTACGTGCAGTATAAGAATAATTTTTCTACTTTTTAAAATTTCAGAAAATTGACTTAAAAATAAAAATAGTTTAAATATTAAAAACAATTTATTCACCATTTTTACTATAAAGTATGGAATATGGAATTCATATTCATACTTAATTAGAAAATATCTTATTCCCTACACACAAACAATGTGGATTTGTGTGTGATCTTTTAATTTGCAATGTGGAAACAACACGCAATTTTGGGGATCATATTTTATGACCATCACTTTGATGAGCAAAGATGTGTTCATCATCTATCTCCACCATTAGATTGATTTTTGATGGTCAAGATTTAATTTAATTATTACATTTCAAATAAATTTTTATTTTATTATATACAGAATAAAAATAAAAATAATCCTATAACTATCACTTATCATATAATTAAATGAGTTTATTATTTAAAAAAATCATAAATTAAAAATTGTAAATATGGATGGTTTAGATTTAGATTTAAACGCTGAGATTTCATCATGAAAAATTAGTTGCTCATCATTGTTAAGAGCATGAAATGTAAATTAATTTTGGGTTCTTCGGATGAAACCCAAACAGGCTTTAAAAGGAAAAGGGTCACATAATGATGCTTTTTTTCCCTTGTTGTTTCTCATATATTGCGCAATAAACAAATCAAAAATAGTCTCTCGTTTTTGGAACACTGTATCCTGACGTAAAAAAGTAAAGAAAAAGATCGTCACTTAAATGATTTTAAGTGTTTTATTTTTCTGGGGAAGGAAATTGAAGGATATGATATTTTATATGGGTAGTGCTCATGCATTGAATGATTTTAAATAATTTACTTATTTTCCTTTAAATATGATGATGTGAAGTGATGGCTTTGCAAGGAGATAAGAGTCCTTTGTCCCTCTGTTTTGGATACTAAATCATGTGAAAAAGCATATTCATGCGTGGTACCTACTTGCAGATTTTCATGTATCCAGACGTAATAAAACACGATTTTGCTTAAAGAAAATGTCGAATCTTAAAGGATTAAAGAAAAAGTTGAATATAAGATCAGGTTTTTTAACTTTAATTTGTTATTATCATATCGTCAATGATGACGCACGGATTGAAAAGCATTAATCACTTTCTAAACAGTCCTTTGTAATATATAGTTGATATAATATAGTGCAGCAAGCATTTTGTATAAATAAATATTTTATATAACAGTTTTTTTCATGATGCACATTCTTTTACCCTAGTCAATACAATAATGTAATTACAGGCTAAAAAGTAATTAGATAACAATTAAAAATTAATTGATCGGCTTATCATTATGTGTAATATGAATTCATGGTCAGCTTTTCACATCTACATATTTACGCATGGTTGACTTGAGAATAATATGCCGAAATATTACATGTTATAGCTAGTTTCTTCGAAAGTGCAGACTCAAGTATCGGTTTCGACATTATTAGTTTCTTATATATTCCAGGAAGCATCAAAAGAACATGCAGTTCATATGAAAAGCACCTATAGGAAATTAATTAATAGATAGTGCAATTCATTAAAATTAAAGTTTATTCGTATATAGTTGCAGTTAATCTTATACCCAGTAATGACGATTTACTTTTATTATGATACGGAAAGTAGTTTAAATTATTATTCGCATGATTTGTGTGTATGCATGTGTGTGTAATACATACATAATGCTTCCCCCAGTTTGAGAATGGAAATGAAGTATCTACAGTAATTTAAATTTAATGAATCGAGATTATACACCTTCAGTACAATTATTTTGATATGATTTTGATGTTATTATACTTTAAAAGACTGCTAGCTCTCTAGCTAGCTTTATGTTGCTTGGCTTCTATAATTATTGCTCCCGTATTTTTTTCACAAGCAACTTTTCTTTTAGTAGTAGAAAACGAATTGATGGTCAATATTAATTAAAAATAATAATGTGTCATATAAGTCATATCTTTTTTAAATATATCCCTATATATTAAAAAAGTAGGAGAAAAAATTATTAAAAAAATATATGAGAGATAATGAATGAAAAGCATGAGAGAAAACATGTAATAAATGATTGAATAAAAGAGAATTAGTGATGAGTGGGAGATAATTAATATTAAGGTATCTATAGAATAAGAGCATAAAAGTAAATGGTAATTTAAATTTTGAAACAGTGAAAGAAAATTTCTTATACTAAGGATAAAGCCTAAAAAAATCAAGTTGATTATAAAAAAGACTAGAGGGGGTAATCAATCGTTGAGTTATGCCAAAATTGTTGTAATTTTACCAATAAGAACTGAGTCTGGTAGAATGAGTTGTTCCATCACAACGTAATGAAATTTGTTAGGTCTGAACCTCTATTGAAAGAGGTGTTTACATTAAATGTTTTATCGTGACTTAAATAAAAGTTTTTCCAATTGGGGGATTTCTAAACAGTATAAAAAACTTGTCATGATTTTTTTTTTCTTTTGATGAGTTGATGAAAATACATCATCGATTCGAGAGATTTCAATTTAGTTGCGGTTTCCATCAGTTTTCAGGTCTTGGAATTTATGATTTGTACATATTACATATTTTGTAATATGTGGAATGAATATTGTGATCGATCACTACTGAATAATTTCACTAATTATTATTTGGAGACGTAAACTCAGCACTCAACAGGTTATAAAGCTTGATTATTATTTTAGGGATATCTGTTGTTTAAAGAATGGCACTTAATTATGCAACAAAGGATCCATTAATAATACTTATAGAGTGGGCTTCAATCCTAATTATGCAGTTAATACTTATGGAAGGAGTTTGGTTGGCAGAAATTAATGAAATAAAAAATTAAAAGGACCAGTAGGAGTACTTTTTGCCATAAAAAATTAACAATGAAGGAAGTGATAATAAATAATGCAGTAAATGTTATGATGTGAGATGTCTTTGGTGTAACAGTAGGAGTACTTTTTGTTCAGAGAAGTAAAGAGCGACGTGCTTTATACTCTCCTGCTCTTTTTAAAAAGTACAGTTATATTTTAAAAAATGCACGATATATCTTTTTAAAAAATTTATACTGAGATTCTAAATAAAAAAATATACGTCAAAAAGATCCCAAGATAAAAATTAATTATTGTTAGGTCCTAAGATTATTAATGGAGTCTTTGGGGTTGTTAATGGAGACTTAACAGTAATAATTTTTTTAACTTAGGGCCTGAGAGGAATATATTTTTTCACAGGGCCTATTTAACGTATATTTTCTTATTCGGAACCTAAGTGTAATTTTTTCTATTTTTTTATTATTATAAGGTATCAATTAATAAGTGTTTTTCATCTTTTTTATAAGGCACTTGTTTGTTTTTAAAGTGTATTAAATATTTTTTTCATGTATACCTATATTTAATAAGAGTAGCGGGAGAGAGTAATAATTAAGTTGATATTAGAGTTTAGTTTATTTATTAAAGGAAATGCTGAAAATTACTTATATTTTAGGACACAATTAATACTTTTAATTAGGGGTGTTCAAGAAATCTCAATCCCACTACTCTCTGCTACTCTCGAGGTTTTAATCTCGGGAATTTTCCAATCCCATGGACCTGGATTAGCCCCTATCGGGATCACACTTGGTGATCCCGGTCTCGGGTTTTATTAATTTTTATTTTATTTTTTTATTTTATAAATTAAATTATCATTTTATCCGTGTATTCTTGCCTCTATTAACTAAATCATGTTTTCAAAATATGTGTATAACATCTTTAATTTGAATTAAGCTGTATATATTTGGATACTAAGCTTAACTATATACTGTAAAAAAATAATAATGAAGATGAAAATAATAATAATAATAATAATAATAATAATAATAATAAACATTATTTCTAAACTCTAGATAATTTAATTATTATGACCTTATTAGTTGTTAAATGATTATTTTTGATAACAAAATATGAAAATTTATTTAATATTAATATTTTTTTAAAATAAATCAGGAAACCCTGGGACCCGGATGCAAGCTCAAACATGGGACTAGGATTGATGTTACCTATTTGTTTGTAGGAATTATTAGTTGATGCCTTATAATAATGATTAGAGGGAATACAAAATATGATAGAGAATATGTATAAATGATTATATGAGAGAGAATTAGTGATAAGTAAGGATAATTATTATAAAAGTATTTATTTAATAAGGTAGAAATGAGAAAGGTAGTTCAAATTTTAAGATAAGAAAAAAGATTATTTATATTAAAGACCCAAGAGAGAGACGGTTGTTTATAAAAATTAAAAGACGGATATAAGTATTTGGCAGTGGAAATAAATGATACCACCTCCAGTCTTTTTACACTATAAATTAGGTCCTAGATTTAGGTTTAGAGGAGTAAAACGTAACATTTTCAAGTAGGTCTAATTTGTTGGAAACACATATCAATAATCAAACTTACTTTGAGATGAGAGTCTTTAACACTCACTTTAATTTTTTAATTAATTTCTAATACACACGTACACTTATTTGATTGTATTAATTTACGCAATGAAATATAAACTAATTTCCCTTCTTCACACCAAATTAAACATCCCCCTATCGTACCCCTTACCTCTAGGGTCTCGTGTGAATTAAACCTCTAACGTATAACAAGCTGTAGGCCCGTTTAACTTTTACTTATGAAAAGTGACTTATTTTTAGAAATGTCTTATGATAAAGAACTTTTTAAAATAAATAACTTATCATAAGTTAATTGTGTTTGGATTGAAGGTAGACAAAATAACTTATTGAGAGTAAAAAAAGTTACTTAGATTGAAATAGAAAAAGTGACTTATAAAAAATAGAAAAAATGATTTCTCTTTAAAAGTCACTTTTTTTTATTTATCAAAATAAGTTACTTATTGCAATAAATAATTTATTTTGATAAGCCCATACCAAATAGCAACGTATCATAAGCCTCTTTTATTTTCCAGCAAAAATTGAAAAACGCTCCAAAACTGGGGTCAAACAGGCTCGTAATTGGCGTTTGATAAATCTATAGACCATGGACACACCTGAACATAAATCGGAGAAGATGAAGTGCTTGTTTGGGAAGGTTTTATTTTACTCAAATAAGATCTTATTGCGCGATACGAGGTAAGTATGTGAGAGGAGTTTTTCTCGTACTGCGTAATAAGATCTTATTTTGTAAAAATAAGATATTACCAAACATAGGGGAAGTCTTGAATAGATCGGTCAAGTTAAACGATAGAAGGGGTATCAAGAGAAATTAAAAAAGAAAATTGAGTAAAAATCAAATATATGAAGCACCAACATGAATTAGTTTTAAGTATTCGATCAATCTCATGGATGGCTAGCTGCCCCACTAACAAGCGTTTCCATCTCGCGTTGCAGAGGTTATGGGTTCAAAAGCCTAGGCATCATTAAATAGTTCGAGCCTAATGTGGTTTATAGGAGTCAATCTACGTCAAGAGAATAAAAGTAGAGAATATATATTACTTATATTTTTTATTGATAATATTTTTATAAATACTCTTACCCTCCTATATTTTTAATATAAAATTTTGTTTGTATATGATCTCGTATATATATGATCTTAGTGGAAACCAAATCTTATATTAAGGAAAAGAGGTATTACATGTTAATTAAAACTAAATATCATATTTACATCAAGTTCTATATATCAATTTTGTCAGGTTCTTTATTCATACATGACTATATGTTCTATTTATTAAATTTGAATTTATAAGTAAATTATCATAATTAAAAAATAAGACACATGGTTACATGTGATTGGAGAATATGACAAAATGAATATAAAGAATTTGTTCTAAATATTTTTCTAGAACTAATAGGGTAAGCAGTGAATGAGGAAGAAGATGGTAAATCATAAATGCACTAAAATTAGGTGACGAAATGTTGAGATCATTTGGGATGGGAAAACAATTAAAAAATTAGTGGTACTTTTGAAAGTAGTGTCGCCAGTGGCGGAAAGAAATTAAAAGATACGACCAACAAAGCTCAGCCAACCACTCCTATAATCAAGGGATCTTAAACAACAACAAAACAAAACATCATCACCTTATCAATAAAATTTTGCTCCCAATAATTTTCCCATGCTTTTCCACTTAGACATTCATTTGCTGCCATCCATCGATCTCTCTCTCTCTCTCTAATTAGGAAAATTCGGTGAAATGTCTTTATTTAAAAAAAATTATTGGCAAAAATAGATTAATATGTTTTTATATACATAAAGTACCAGAAAATTTAGGCCTTTCTTATCAATACAATTTTTAAACACAGACTCCTCACCGATTTTGCTTATTTCCACCTCCCCTTTCCCTTTCACGTCTCAACTATTCCTCAATTATTCTGTCCCTTTTCTCACAATATCACTGTCGATCGATCAGCAAAAGAAGAATTTATTTGTTCTTAATAATTAAATTGATCAAAATAACAGAAAGAAACAAATTAAATTAAAAGGTGAAGTACTGTGTATTGAACATATAATTATCAGAATCATACACCTCTGATGCCATGCAGACTCGGCGCCTGCGATGTAATCGGCTCTGCTATATCAACAATATTAATATAACAAGCTATTACAAACGACTATTACATAGGACTATATATATAAAACATAATATGTGGCTTCGAACCTTAAACCCTACAAAATGAAAAACATGACAAGTAAAGTTAAAAATGGCCTCCCCACTAATCAGGCTTTTGCAATTTTACACGAAAATTATCAGAGAGTGCAGGCGGTGCGGTGGTCACAGTAACAGAGACGATCTGAGTTCTGATCAAAGAGGACAAGACGCGCCGGCGCGTGGGTACATGTCTACTGTTCCCCTCACTGTTCAAACCTCGCAAACCACCATCTTCTGCGGTGGTATTTCAATAATGGAGGGTTCCACCGCTGGTCTGGCTTTGTCGTTGACATCGTTAAATTTTGGCTTCTGTTCTGGCCTGTTCTGAGGTTGTTCTTGTTCTATTTGTTCCGCCGCTTGTTGTTTTTCTTCTTCGTTATCTTTCTTCTGATCTCCGATCTCGATAGTTACCATTTCGTTTTGTTTCTCCTGATCCTCAACCACGTCGTTTTTGTTCTCATCAATTACTTCCTCTTTGTTTTCATTAGTTACTTCGCCTTTGTGTTGTGGGAGCTTCTCGTCTATATTAACAGGCTTGTTCTTTCTGTACATTGCATACAGAACCATCTGTACGATCCCAAACGATAGCCCTACTACGTTGGGAGCCTGTGTCAAGCATGAAAAAACAAATTCAGAATATTATTTTATATTTTTCTGAAAAACGACAAAACTCAATCAAAACCAATTAATTATCAGGCGGGACGTAATTTGACCTCCAGAAAATTTTCGAACTTTCTCGATATTTCAATTTTTTTTTCTACTAATATATTTATACCCACAAATTTGGAAAAATATCCGCAGAAACCAAATCCTCCAAAGAAAGGAGAGAAATTAAATAAAAGATGAGTTGTAGAAACTTACAGTGACAAAGATGTCCTTGAGGGCAAGTCCATACAAGAGCCACATCACAGCGCTTACTGTTAGGAGAAGAGAAAGAGGGAAAGGCAAGAACTCTACACTTTTTGTTCGAATGACCGTCCTCTGAAAATGAAATTAACATTAACCCAAATTCATAAATATAACAATATTATTATAACATAATATAATACTCACGATGATGCTGAGAGGGGCCGCAAAAACACCGGTGGCAAAGACGACACAGATCCATCCAAGAAGCTTAACACGAGAAGCTGCTCCTTTGGCGATTAAATGTGTTAAGAGAACAATAACACAAAATCCCCCAAAGTTGAACAACAGAATCAATCTTAATGTAGACATCTGCATCAGGACAGTTCAATCGTATATTAATGAGAACCTCATGATCAGGGAACTCAGAAAGGGACATATAGAGAGAGAGAGAGAGAGACTCAGCATACCTTTGCTTTCTTGGGACAGTAAGTGATGTAAATGGCAAGGTAAATGGTCTCAATCACGCAACCAAACGAATTAATGGTGATAAGCAGTGTCTCTCCGGTCTTAAAATAGGCGTAGAACAGCCATAACATTGCACTGAACAGTGCAGCAATATATGGCAGCGATTGAAACCCTTCGGTCGTCTTCTTCTTATATATTCTATAGAATGTGGGCCTGAAAAACACCCTCCGACGTTAATCCTTTGTGTTACAAATATAACAGCAACCTTGTACATGTATGTAACCGACCACATGTATATAAGTGATATACTTACACGGGTGCTAAGAAACACAAGAAGGAGGCAATGTTGCCGAGAAGACCGAACGCCAAAACTAAAGGACCGTGATGAGCCATGGCCTATTTTGGAGGTTGAACCGGGAGAAAAAACGAAGCACCTTTATCTCTCTCTCTGATCTCTGCTGCAGGAATCAGAATTTCGTAGAGAAAGGAAAGGTTTTTCCAGGTTCGTTTGTGGAGAACACTTCTGTGTTTCTCTCTCACTATATCTCTCTATGAGACTGATAAAACTATGAGAGCGATGAGGGCAATATATAGAGAGGAATTAGGGGTGGGGGTGATGTATGGAAATGAGATAGACATGGGTGAATATGTGGGATTGCATGGACAATATTGAGAACACATATGAATAAGTGATGATTGAATTCCTAGTAGTTGCTTTCAATTAGGGTATTATGGGGTGGAGGGACACAAAACCCATGCATCCATTGAAACAATATTAAAAATTGCCAACTCATCAAATTATTGACGTATGATAAACAAGTTGTTGTAATGTAGTTCTGCAATAATTAAACTTGGCCCACACTTAATTCACTAATCCCTCTTACGTACACAAAATGTTTTCCCCCACTCCTCCCTCACGTGTCATACTTTCCCTCCCATTAAAATTCTTCTTCCAAATGTTTTCCCTCTTCTCCTTCCATCTATCTTCATCCCAAACATATTGGAGAATTCTTTATTTTCACTTCTTTCTAGACTTCATTTTTTTTCTTCTCATCGATCTTTCCAAATTTAAAGTATTTATAATATATACTACTCCCTTCAATCTTAATTATAAGGTTCATATAACTTTTTTTAAAGAATCATAAAAAAACTAATTACATTACTTAATCATATCATATATTATGTTTTATTATATTATATATTAGTTCATAAGTCAAATAATATAGTTTAAAAATAATAATAAATTTTAATGTCTTAAAAATAACGTAATTAGCTTTCTTAGGATTCTTAAAAAAATAACTAAACTTTATAATTAAGACTAAAGGGAGTAATATTCAATAGTTTTCTAGAATGTTAATGCAATTTTACATATTCAGTCCGAAAAGGTCTTGGGTGCAAATCTACCCATGAAACATTTTCTCATAATATGCATATGAAACCATAACACTTTTTCATGAGTGTAACAACAATACTAAATAACTTGTAGCCTAGTAGTATAAATGCTAGGTTGTGGGTTGCATCTCGCCTGTAACTCATGCCTTTGGTGCGTGCCCTTGCAATTGAAAAAAAAAAAAAAAAGTGTACGTAAGAATATAATGGAGCAAAAAGTCATTTTCATTAAATCTTAATGTTTTATCTCTCCCCAAGGATAAATAGTCGACGTTGCAAAACTTGATGAAAATTGCACTTTTGCTTTATCTGGGAATATTCATGTGTATTGTTAAACCCATGAAAACTTTTATGGCGTTATATACATGAGGGAAATATTTTTATGTGTAGATTTTTAACTTAATCCTTTTAAAAATTAATAAAAATGTTAATGTAAGAATGACTTGGAAAAAAATTGAGCTTTTTTTTTTATATACTTTTTTAATGTTGTTTAATTCATAACGTCTTGAAAAGGTTTCCCCTTGTCTAGTCGGTACATGTGTATATTGAACCTTTCAAGAAAGTAACCATCTCTAAAAAGTAACAAGACTAATTGAAAGAATGATAACACCTTTCTATATATAGTTAGTAATTAGTAAATGAATAATAAGTGAACGGTGACAATTAATTTTGTTTTTATATACTATAGCTAGTATTACTCTTATATATCAATACTATCGTTTCATCAAATATCTATTCCAAATATAAAGACCGTCTCACATCCGATTGATTATGACATTATTTGTTTAATTGATAGCATAGCTCCGTCTAAATTCACCCCCCCCAACAAATCATTAGAGTTCATTTTAATTTTTATACAGAGGTAGAATTTAATAACAAATTTGGAAATATTTCTTCAATGATCTTGACCAAACCCAAAAAACAAAAAATACTTATTTAATCAGAACATCATATGAAACTCATTTTTCTATCCCCAACATAGTGCGTTTAAAAGCCTCTCGCATTTTGCGTCTATTTTATTAACTCGATATCAACGTTAAAAATAAGAAAATATCTTATTAAATTAATGATAAACTCCAAAAAGTTCAGCGCACTAAAATAAAAAACATTTGAACGGCTTTAGTGTGAGAATTACTTTTCAGGTGTAATTTGATGCACATTGGAAGCCGCCGAAATCCCCTTGCCAAATCCCCTCCACTAATACCAAGTTAATTACATTAATTCTTGTTACTTAATGGAACACCAAACTTGACACGTGTAATTTAATATTACGGTGGATTTTAATGGGAATGTGTATAGTGGGGTGATTCATATTTCAATATTATAAATTTGTCAGAACAATCCGATATTGCGTTCTATCTCAGATTCTCAGATATCTTTTCACTGTTCACGCGTGAACAGTGGAATCAAAGTCGACCACGTTGACGACACACGTGTCAACCTTAGATTACAGTTATCTTCCTTTTCCGTTTTAGTATGCCCTATATGTTTTTGCTTTTGAAGCTGTTTGGCTCGACCGGACAATGGATAGGCCCTTCATAGATTAGTAAATACAAAGGAAGAGGAAAAAGTGAGAGTTTTTTATAGACCTTGGGGAGGTATAGTTGGGGCAGACATACTTGAGAGGCATGACAAGGAACAAAAGATAAGATTGTAAATTTTATCCTCACATCATTATATGTATTATATATTACAATATTAAAATGGATAAGGAACACACACACACACAGAGTTTTAAGTTTTCCTTCGGGATATACATGCTTTTCAGTTATGATTGATTGATAAATACACACACTCCCTTTACTCCTAATTATAAAAAATATTTCTTTAGTTTGATTAATTAGATTAAAAAAAGTTAGATAAATTACTCGTAGTTAATATGATGTTTTTTTAAAGCACTATAATCATCTTACTTGATTCCGCTCATCTTTCTCTTAGTTAATTAATGTTGAGGAAACATTAATAGAAATAAATTTAAAAACATTGACTAATATAGAAAATGTATCTTATATTTAAAACCAAAATCTAGTCGATCTCCAATTGAATCTTATATATATATATATATATATATTAAGGATTGGAAGGAGTAGTTGATACTTAACTTAATACTCTCTTGGGCACACATATACAAGTCATTTCTACAATTCTCTGATCCATAAAATTAAAAAAGTTATTCAGTGAATTATGCAATGCTCATCTGTAATATATTTATATATCTCGTCTTAGATATACATTCTTTTATGTGTAACAAAAAAAATTAAAAGCGTCGGGTTTTGGAGGTTGTTCATCATAGTAAGAGTGCCTACATGTTCAAAGAACACTTAAAGAAGTATTTAGAAATAGCTCACCAAAATTGGCTTAAAAAAATGGATATAGCTCACTAAGACACTAACAAAGTCCTTATATCATGAGTGAGATTCAAACTCACAAACTTATAGTTATGAGTCAATTCTTTATCCATTAGACACTGAAACGAGTATCCTTACTAACCTTCCTCTCCACTTAATGTTCCAACTATTTAATCATGTTTTAACATGTGAGATAGATTTATTGCTATTTATAAAATAGTGTTATAATATTAAATATACTAAAAATCTACAATCATATCAAATCTTACCAATTAAAAGACGATCCAGTTGTTCATATATTAAATGAAGGGCAAAGTGAAAAGAAGAGATATTGAAGACATCTGGGAGAGGCCAACCTTTATTAGCAGCTTTTTAGTTATGATTGATTGATATGCATAAAAATTAAATATAGTTAGTATCAAGGTTTTGAAAACTGGATCGGACATTGAATCGGTCGAAGTACTGGGTCAAGGGTAAATGGGTCAGACCAGAGTCAACCCGGTCTCAGACCGGTGGAAATAAAAAATAAATTTCAATTCTCATTA
>JBAGKO010000016.1:4523604-4534045 GCA_037177275.1 Acacia concinna
TCTTTAATCATTAAGACAAAAATTATTATTAACTTTGACTAATATTTCTATCTACCATATAAAATAAATAAATATATATTTTTAAAAAATTAATTATTTTCATAAAAATAAAAAACTAATAATTTTTTTTTAAAAAAACAAATCGTGTCAACCCAGCAACCCGGCCGGGTTGACCGGGTCACCGGTCTAATGACCGAACCGGACCGGTTTCATGGCCGGATTGCCGGTTTCCGAGCTGATCTGGCTAATCCAGTTCGGGTTTAAAAACAATAGTTAGTATTATAATAAGAATTCTCATGACTCATGCATATAATTAAAACTAGGCATTATTTGTCGTTCTTGCGTATCTACCATGCATGATTTAGCATTAATTGTGTTTCATCCTCGTATGAGAATTGCTTAATCATCACTTTGAGAACTCAGATATTTTTTTGGCCCTAACGAACTTTCAGGGTTTTGCCCCTCTCATGTGAATGCTACGTGTGATTATCTCCTTAATTTTTTTTAATAATACTTTACAAATAAACTAATGCTTTAATCTTCATACCTAAAAAGCTTGTGGGCATGAAATAATTTTAATTAACAATAAACGTATTACATGTTCCTTGCATGCTTAGCTTGACCTAGGAAGTAGGTTTGTTTCCACAAGAGTAAAGGTCATAACTTTTGAAGGTTACACGGTCAAGGGTATACGTGTCATATTCTTTTTAGTGAAGTAATAAACTAATTATCGCCGAGAAAAATATTGGTATAAATTATAGGTGAAAGAGGTGGCTTTCTCAAATTTCAAAAGTTTGGGAGCTTATATATAGGCACATGACTTCAAATTAAAGAGATTTTATTATTATTATTTTAGCTACAAATTAATATATTGAACTTGACATTTTCAAAAAATCAATGCAGGGAAAACTTCCTAATTAATCCAACACACATTTTATATAAAATATATATTGTGCACATATCAGTAATGGGAGGAGTTTATTTTTGCCCTAAGCACCTAGAGATTGTATATCAAATTAAGAAAAAAATATAATAAATATGTTATAATTTTTAAAAAATATCCAATTATTTTATTTTAATAATTAAAAAGATAATAATTAATGTTAACTTGAAACAATTAAAATTATAAATAAATAGAAACATTTTTAAAAGACAATTAAATAGAAGCCGAGGGTTACTACATGCTCATTTTTATTCATGATCAAATAATTTATCATCTATAAGTTTTTGTCAAAAGTTGATAATGCTTTATACATTTCGTTTACAAGTTCACAACAATATATCAAACTAAGACTACAAGTTTATCGAGTTGAAAATAATAAACTAATTAATTCATAGGCTCTTCTACTGGAATAAAGTTGAAATCAAATATAACATTTAATGTTAACCAAAAATAATAAGCCTCTGAGGTGATATATTTCTATAATACTAAAGTCACTCAACTTTTAGCACACCTTTAAGAAGATATTTCTAATTAATTAGAGGACTATCCGATACTAATGGGGTAAGTATCCACTAACAAAAGAAAAAGGATCACAGTTGAGCTGTATAGTTCTATAATATTCACTTGAATCAATTAAGTATATATCTAGATGCAGCTCTTCGTACGTACTAAGTAATATAATAATTAAGATCAAACATAGCCTAAATATTCAGGCTAATATAATAGTGCCACATGATAATAATGGCCATTTAAAAAAATTGTGAAATGTCCAAACTAGAAAGGAATGCAATTATTAGCAATTAACAATTATCAATGGCCCGATCATCAGTGCTGTAATGTGACCTCATCAGCTTCTTTTAACCATTCACTTTTCAAAGTTGAAATTTGGGCTCTCTTTAACAAATAAAGTGTACGGAGTAACATCTTTTAGAAACGATGGTTACAGCCACAATATATATATATATATATATATATATATATATATAGCAAGAGAGATAGCCCACACATTTACATATACGAACCTTTGTTTTTCTAATGGGTTAGTTCGATGAATTATTTTTTAATACTATCTCAGTGTTAAATATAAAATATAGTTGATTTTTTTTAAAAAAAAAATCTTAGAGAAGTTAATTGAATTACTTTAAAGTATTTAAATTTATTAGTTTTCTTTAAATTATTTTGCCTAACTTATAAATTGATATATGTTATAGAGATACACTATATATGATATGATTAAATAACTTATTTATCTTTATTGATCTCTCCAAAAAAAAAATTAACTAAATCTTATATTTAGAACAAGAAGGAATAGCACTTAGTATTTTAAACGAATTTTTAAGTATATCTAATACCTTCAACTACTTTAATTTTGAATGGCAGCAAGTACCTTAAAGTAATTTTTAGTACTCAACAACCTTAAGTATTTTCTTAGCAGCATTACATTTAGCATCCTAAGTTTAGTTTGGCCGTTGCTAACGCGAGAAAAAAATGCTTCAAAGACAAAATTACACTAAAAAAATATTTTAGGACGTTGAATATATAAAAATTAGTTTAGGATACTAAGAGCTATTTGGAAAAAGTACTTCAATATACTCAATGCTAGATAATTAAACCTAATTACTTAACTTAAAAGCTACGCAAACAAACATTTAACATGAGACATCGAAATATAACAAGCAAATACTCCTTTTCTTTTTGTTACTAATTAACTTGGTACTACACCTCCGTGAGGAGTCTAAGGGCCTGTTTGGCAGGAGCTTTTGGCAGGGGCTTTTAACTTTTTTGCAGAAAAAAAAAGTAGCTTTTCTGAATTTGAGTGTTTGGCTATGACTTCTGGAAAAAAGTAACTTATATCGAATAAGTTATTTTTTTATAAGTAAAAAAAAATGATTTCTCAAATAAGTTACTTTTTCTCTCTTTCATAAGTTATTTTTTTTACTTTCAATCCAAACACAAGTAACTTCTTTTACTCTCAATAAGTCACTTTTTTTACCTCCAATCCAAACATGACTTCTAATAAGTTACTTATCAAAAGCCGCATAAGTCAAATAAATTACTTTTCATAAGTCACAGCCAAACAGTCTCTAACATGGTTCAATAATTTGATCATTCACATTAATTTGCAATCATTTCTGTTAACTGTAAAGTTTGAATATTGATGATCGATACAAGCTTTAATGATTTACATTAATCTGTAATGATTGAAAATAAATGCGTCCATGTGCAGTAATACAAGTAAGTAATTTTGATTATTATCGATGATATAACATCTGTCCATAATATATCCCACATGGCCTGAACCAAATAAAAACAAAAAGTCGAAAAAGAGATCGAGCCGTGGGGTTCTAGTTTTACAAAGTGGAACGTTGCCTGACCAAATAAAATTTTGATTGCAATTTATTATTTATTTAAACTAGTGGATCTAGTTGCATTAAGATTTCGGATTAAATCTCCTTCACCCGACACGTATATGATTGAATGATTTTTTGGCTAAAAATAATAAATAAGTATATATAAAACGCGTATTTATCTTCCTAGCTGCCTGCAGGGGCAATTTATATTGGGCTTCTTTTATATATTTTTTTATATTTTTTTTTTGTGGCTAGAAAATAGCCTAAGAATATAGATTAGAGGAACACCTGGAATTTGTTGCTGGAGTTTCAACAAATGTCAGCGAAATATATAAATATAGGACTTTGATTGACAAGAAAAATGAACCAATCCGATGTTGCTAGCTCACGCTGGAAACCATTGTCTTTACGCCCACCTCGTTATGCTTGTATATTTGAATGCCACGTCCATACTTGGAATCCAGCTTCATCAATAATTATTTAGTGATGTGGATATTTGAGATTATTATGTACGATACACTTCTACTGATCTAGAAATTTTGGTAGTAAAAGAGGTATAGGTTGGTTAATCATCAAGGTTATGCAACATAATATTAATAACATTACTACAAATTATTGAGACCATATATATTATTAAAATTAACAAAACAGTCAAAACTCTTGAATCTTTTTTATTAAAAAAGGTTTTGGTGAATTGAGTCTTGGGAGTTCATCAGAGAGTTAGGAAATATCTCTAAATTCAAAGAACACCTGCTTGCAGAAATATACTTACAATTCATCCGCCAATTAAGTTTTTACGTCTACATTTGAAACTCTGGATGGCTATTTACTTGTTAATAATTCATATAAATATGAATATTTTCCATGTTTGTTGTTATCTTAAATGTCAAACATTGACAGGCAGGTTTATTTTTAGCCCAGAAAGGATATTTAGGTAGGTTAGTGGCATCGTGCCTCCGTACAAATGAAACATGATCAAGATTAAGACAAAATCACTAAGAGAATAATGTTTATTATTTTTTAAAAAATACCAAAAAATGAGAAACTGCAATTGAGTGGATATTTAATTATAGTAAAATAAATATTTTGATGGATAAAATTTTATGATGTAATTTAGTTGGAGGATTTCAAAGTTATTATGAGGTATGGGACAAAAGCATGTGAACTAATTGAGAGTGAGAGCCCTTTTTTACCCCAAATTGAAGGTGAGTTCTTTTCACCTTTTTGATTTTGAAACCTGTCCCTGTACTACGTAAGGGGTCAGATCCAGTGTCGTATCAAACATCTCTCAGCTTGATCCTTTCACAATCAAAAACAAAATTAATAATCAAACAAATAATTCAAAGGTTCTCATGCTTATATATAATTATTAATTAAACGTCTCTTTGTTTGTATGTATATTGGCTCTATTTGTTGGGGAGCCAGTTTCTCTCCATGGCTTTCCCCTCTACGGTATTTCTATGGCTTCTAATTTAGGGTAGCTCCTAAATTTTTTTGTGTGGTTTTTTTATAACCAGATTCTATATAAAATGAGTGACATTTTAATATATTATGGGTGAAAAACAAATCTGTTTTCAATTTTTTATGATTTTTCAAAGATTTACATGTTAATTTAGAGTTTTAACTTTGAAAAATCATAAGAAATTGAAAACAGATTTGTTTTCGTCCATAATATATCAAAATGTCACTCATTTTATGTAGAATCTAGTCATAAAAGAATCACATAAAAAAAATATTTAGGAGCTATCCCAAATTGGGGGCTATAGAGAGGCCATGGAGGGGAAAGCCATAAAGATAAGCTAGCTCTTTAGACGCGATGGATATGTCACTATAATCTTCAGTAACCATGCATGGTTGTATTATCATGTGAATAATATTTTTATTATAATAAATTTTTATAATTAAAAATACATAAATTTTGTTATATATATTCTCAATAAATAAATTCATAATGTGAAAGAATTTCATCAAAAAATAATTTCTTATTTTCTTTGATGATATGATAGAAACTTTTAGTACTTGTTTAGTATGAGAAAAAGTGGGAGGATGAAATTTTTTTTGAGTTAGATTTAAAAATATATATACAAAAGAGATAGGGTTAAAAGCTTTTAATTAATTTTTTTTATTTTATCTTATATATTCCCTTTATTTTATACTCTTAGGGTCAAATTGACAATAAAGTACTAGGATGAAGCCATGGAGGGGTGTGCAGGAAAAACTCAAGAGTCAAAAAAGTAAAACCAGAGCTTTCTAAGAATAATTTAAGAGCAGCCATTATTGCAGACACACACACACACGTGATGTCATCATCAATTGTTAATGTAAAATATCAGTTCATACGGAATGTGATTTCCAGGGAGATGGCAAAGAGGGAGAGGGAGAGGGAGAGGGACCCGAGTGGCCAAAATCAACGTGAAGGTCGTCACAGTTACAGTAAAGGCACAGACATGGCAGTGTTTCATTTTATATATGACTTGCGACCTTCTAAATTATTTGAAGACACTTGGACCATTGAGATGGCGCCGCATATTATAAAAAAAATAAACTTTTTTGGGGCTATTCATTCTGTCATATAAATATGTCTGCCAGCTCAAGCTAAACTAATAGCTTAAAGCACATAAATATCCTGTTCATGATGGCAACTACCGGATAATTCTAGAAACTTTACAATCATTGTGAAAACTATTGTACTATCAACAATCAACAAAATTGTTAATATGCGTTACTTTCCTTCATAGCCTATTTTACCTTATGTCTTGAGGTTAATTAATCAATCAATCAATCCCTCTCATTCTTATTTTAAGATATTTTTAACTCCTCGTCATTTTAAAAAAAATATATTATGTATTCTATCGTTCTTTTCTTTTTTTTGGATCAAATATCGTTCTTTTACTTCACACACACACACATCCCTTTTATCTTCTGTTGTTGAGGTTTATTAATCAACCACTCGCTCCCTTTCTTATTTTAAAATGTTTTAAACTTCCTCATCAAAATTAAGAAAAAGATGATTTAATCTTTCGATATTTTACTTAATTCATAGCCTTTTTAGCTGTGTTGTTGAGGTTAATTAATCAATAACCACCTGCTCCCATTACTCTTTTAAGATATTTTTAACTTCCTCATCAAAATTTAAAAAGACGATTTAATCTATCTTTATTTTACTTCATAGCGCTTTATTTTTCCCTATGGTGTTGAGATTAATTAATCAGCCACTCGCTCCCGTTCTTATTTTAAGATATTTTTAACTTCATCATCAAATAACAAAAAACGATGGTTAAGTCATTGATTTGGTTAAAAAAACAAAATTTTATGTTCACTCATATTTCATATAATACATTGCAAGAAGCCATAGAACATTCAATTAGTGAGATTTTAAATCGGGGCCATCTTATAATAAAATAGGTTGTTTTTTTTTTTTCCATCATAAAGTTGGTGGTTCATACTGACTTATAATAAGGATAATTTATTCATTCTAAACAATGCTTTATAATAAAAACTAAATAGCTTTGTTATCATCAAACTCACAAATTGGTTCATTGAGTTTACCATTTTTAATTTTTCATCTTACTGAATAATATCAATTCACCTTTAAACTTATATTAGCTAGCTATAAGTTTGATTGAACTGGCAAGTTCACTCTTCAAGTTTATTGTACTTGCATTTATATCTTGCAAATTCATGGTGACTCGATTTTAAACTTGTGTTAACTCTTTCATTTTGATTATGTTTAGTGGTTTCATTTAAAAATTTTGTAGTTTTTTTTTTGGTTATAGTATGATAAACTATAAACGTTGATATATAGATTTAATTTACATATTTGAGTTTGAAAGATATTTAAAGCAAATGACTATCGTTTTTAAATTTTAATTATTCAATCATATACTTTTAATTATTTATAGATACTGGAAAAAAAATACTAGTTATTTATAGATAAACGTAAACTCTTATGAGATCGATAACGTAAGAGTTTACTATCTGAACTACTTTTATGAGTTTTTAACTATTGTTAGATAGAGTAATCTCCCGTTAATTGGTAAGCTTAGGTAAAGCTATTGACTAATTAGGATGTGAGTGAATTTGTGGGATTGTGTAGAGAGCGCATCGATTCGTCGCATCACCAGAATTACCAGGGAAGGTGAAGTCTCATTATGAAAGTAATAAATGAATTACCAACAAAGGTGGTGAGTCGGTCTGAGAGAGTAATAAAGTGTTGTGCATAATAAAGTCAGTTCCTTTAAATTTCTATCTGATATTGCAATTAGGTTGTCATCGATTAGTTACACCTACTTCTTCACTTTTTGAGTAAAATGCTATGACGCAACATTCTGCTCCTTGAGAAATGACATTGAAGCCATGAAAGATTGAATTTATAACCGTTAATTTTTTATTTGAGGATTGTTGGCACTATATGTAAGTACCTTTCCATAGCGGGAACCGGTTTGGGCGCTTGTCATTTTGATGAGGGCACCCGGAGTGACTCATCAGAGTCAGACTACTTTGATTTGGCATGGATGATCTAGATTTTTTTTTTCTTTTTTATCTGTATTTTTATACAAAAAATTTTAATAGATTTAGAATCCAATGAAGATAATTTCTTACGTATAATTTTTTTTCCAAAAAATTATGTTTTATTAAAAAATTATTAGTTGAAAAAAATTAAATCAGATAGGTGGGGGAGTTTTCCGCTCATCTCTAGAGGGGAGATATACAAACTCTAGAGTATGTTTGGCTCACTGGAGGGGATCGGAGGGGAGCTATTTTAATAGAGGGGGAGAATGGAGGGTTTAAGAAAGATTTTGTTTTACTTTATTTAGATGAATAAAAAGAAGGGGAGAAATTTTAATAATGTAAAAAAAAAGGGGTAATCAGCAATATAAGAATATAATCAATAGAAAATAAAATAGATATTAGTTAATGTAAAAGTTTTTAAAGTGTAGCATATAAAAGAGAATTAATATTTGTCATGTAACAAACAGATTTTACCTATAACTTTCAAAATGTGTGTATTAATTTGTTTTTCTTATTAAAAATATGTATAGATGAGTAAAAAAAATACAATATAGTATGATACTAACAATGTATAACACAAATCTAAAAGGGAGAGAACCTAGACATATTAAAAAGAGTAAAAATCATATGCATGTTAATTAATAAAAACCAAAATATAACACTTTCCCTCCAAATTCCCCCAATTTTAAAGGGGAGGGTTAGGAGGGGGAATGAGAGAAAATCTTAAAAAATTTTCTTTTCCTTTCTAATTTTTTTTGTTATCTAAATAAGGGGAGGGGAGCAAAATCCCTCAATTTTCCTCCCCTCCTCTCACCTCATACCAAACATATCCTAATTAATTCACAACATTGTAAGGGACTAAACTCATCCATGTAGATGCAATTCACTTTGGTATTTATTGTTAACTTTTTAAATGATTTTTAAAACTAAGTTATAAATATTGATTCAAAATGTTACAAGCAGAAATCTTAGTTATAAACCAGAGTTACATTTAAAAATATAATACATTATTTGTCATAGAGATTCATAAATTTACAACTACCAGAATTAATATTTACAACTCATTGTTCAGGAAAAAATTATCAAATGCCTAACTGTCATTAATTCACTCTCAAATTGTCTCAATGTCGAGATCTAAATGTCCCACTCCCTTATCAAACTATACCATCACACTGCCAAAGAAATATAGGCTACATTTGGCTATTTAACGAAATCTATATATTTTTTAGAATTCTTGCAAGACTATACTTATTTTTTTTAACACTTAAATGTTTGTTTAAATGTGAAAAAATAATTTAGAAGTGAAAAATTGAACTGATGATCCATTAATTCTATTGAAAATTTGTAACGAAATGTTAAAAAAATTAAAAAAAAAAGTTATATAAAACTTTTTATGATTTATACCATTCATGTCTTAATAGCATGGGTTCCCATATATTCTACATATTCCTGCACTTGGAATGGATAGGGATGAAACTAAAACTAAATCCCGATAGATATGTTTTCAGGAAAAAAAATTATTTTCACTTTATATAAAAATATATAATATCAACTATGCTCCTCTTACTATATTTTATTAACAATATGAAAATATTTTTAGTGTGAGAACAATTATTTTTATTAATCATGCATATGTAAGAGGAGTGTTAGCGCACAAGGTTTTACTAAAGCAGTAGAAATTATATATATACTTGATTTATAAAAATTAAATTATATGTATTTTTCATTAATAAACATATTGACAAAGAAATAAAAAGTTATAAAAAGAATATTCTTAAACTACTTTTGAATAAAATTTTCAACTAAAAAATACTTAATTTAAAAACCAACATACCGGCTGAGATGAATAAAGTATATGACTCTCACGAAATAAATTTAAACGCTTTTCTAAGACATTAATATAAATAAGATATATATTGCTCAGAAGTGGTTAAATGCATGACCTTTTATCTCTCTCTCTCATGCAAATATACATCTATTGATGATATATGCGATTCATATAATATATTTTGTTGATATCTAATCTACATAGCCAGTTATTGCATTTATCATTATCATGATCAATACAACTTATCTTTTAAATTTCGTACAATTAATTACTTGGATTAACATGTCTAACAATATCAAACTAGAGCTAACGACAACCACGATCTATCTATGCATTGCCGGCATTCCCTGCACCCCTCCCTTTCAGGAGGATTCATGGTATATCTATTCAATAAATGCAATATCATCGACAAACTTATCACTAAATCAAAAAATAAAAATAAAAATAGGATAAGCTAATTTCCTTTTATGCATTATTAAAATTATGATAAATGAGTTCTAAATAATGTGAATTGTTTCCACAAGCGCTATGAAGAGCAAATGCATATTATTGGCCAAGAATCAAAGAATAAATCTAAGATAATCTTTTTTTATATATAATACCCCCTCCGGTCCTAGTTATAAGGGCCGTTAACTTGAATTATATCATATATTATGTTGTATTATATTATATATTAGTTCATAAGTCAAATAACATAATTTCAAAAAAATGAAAAATTTTAATGTGTTAAAGTAATGCAATTAACTTTTTAAATATTTTTTTTTAAGATTCTTTAAAGAAATTAACAGACCCTTATAACTAAAACCA
>JBAGKO010000016.1:4536694-4556859 GCA_037177275.1 Acacia concinna
ATTTTAATACGTTAAAATAAGAAATTTTCTTTCTTAAGATTCTTTAAAAAGTTAAATGGGTCTTATAATTAGAACTAGAAGAAGTAATTATGACAGGAAAAAAAATGAACAGTGCCATTGTACACAGTACATCGGAGGCAAATCGGAAGAAAAGTCAGTGTGTTTGGAGCGGCGAGTTGGCAATAAAATTGTACTTATAAACCAGATTGCTTATGGATTGGGGCAATGGAACGTTTGGAAGGACGATGAGTGTGACATGACTTAAGGCAGAAAAGTCACTACTCGTAGAAGCACCACATGGGATGCTTTTAGGATACAATGGGATGGTGAGAAGCAAAATAACAGAGGTGTGTTATTTTACTTGTATTATCTCATCTAAATATGCGATCTTTGTTTTTTCCTTTATTTTTTATTATCAACAAATAAATGGTCTAATATTAATATAGCAAAATAACATAAGACTCCCTCTTGTCCTAATTATAAGACACAATTGATTTTTTTTGAGAGATCAATGAAGGCAAAAGAGTCAATTAAGTCTTATAATTAAGACAGAAGGTAGTATAAATAGCACACTATATTTACATATAATAAGACTCCATTCAGTCATAATTATAAGACGTAGTTGGTTTTTTTTTGAAATATTAAGGAAGCCAAAATAGTCAACTAGGTCTTATAATTAAGACTGGAGATAATATAGATATCACACTATATTTTCATGTAATAAGACCCCCTTTGCTCATTATTATAAAACCAAGTTGGTTTTTTCTTAAGAGATTAAAGAAGCCAAAAGAGTCAACTACGTCTTATAATTAGGACCGGATATAGTATAAATATCACAATATAGTATATATATGTGTGTGTGTGTGTGTGTGTGTAAGCTATATAATATGATTCATATAATTTTCAGTCATTTTCTATCAAAAGTAACTCTTAAAAAATTTCAATCAAACAAGTTTTATTTTTGCATAAGTAACTTATAAGTAACTTTTGCAATCTTTATTCTAAACACAAATCAAATTACACAATCTTACTTTAACTCAATCTTATTTTTTTAAAAGTACCAATTGTAATATTTAATCTAAATACACCCAGTATCTATTTGGATGCTTTTGATTTTAGAAGCTTTTCATCCTTAAATAAAATAGAATGTATCGATGTCCCAAACATGCCAATTTTTTTTTTTTTTTTCAATCAGCAATCTGACCTGTGAGAGTGTGAATAGTGGGTTTGGGTGTTTGGATCGGTAATCCAGACAGACATACTATTGATTGAAAAGAAGTCCATACATTGCATTAGTCTGGTCCAGTATCACACACGCATGAAAAATTAACAACATACTTCACACTTGGATTAGAATGAAACTTTTTTCTCAACAATAAAAAAAGTGTAAATTTATCAAAAACAGTAAAATTTCACAAAATGTTATTAAAGTTTTCTTCTCTTATAATTTAATAGTCGTTTGGTTAAATTTTGCAGTTTGTTGGTATTACACCCTTTCAAAACTTATTTATGTTAGGCTTTCATTGGGAAAAAATTTATTAGTAAAATTACACTTTAGTCCTAATAAAAATTATGATATTTAGAATAGTACTACCTCTAATGTTAATTATAAGCTCCAGTTAATTTTTTTTGGAGTGATTAATGAAATAAAATAAATTATTTATCATATCATGTGTTGTGTTTTATTATATATATATATATATATTAGTTTATAAGTCAAACAACATAGTTTTAAAAAAAATTTAATATTTTAAAATAATATAATTAATTTTTTTAAAATTTTTTAAAAATGTAAATTAGGTCCTATAATTAGAACTGAAAAGAGTACTTAAAATAGTTGCCTTAAATAATTAGAGTTTAAACTAGGTAGACCGCCACAATGCTCTTCCGTATGGTGATGTCGATGAGGAATTTTACATGACCATGCCCAAAGATAAGATTTGAAAGCAGGGCAAAACAAGGTAAGCAAATTGAACAAGTCACTGTACGGGCTTAAACATGCCTCAAGCCTGTATAAACAAACACAAGCTGCATAAGGCTTTTGATCTAAAGAGGGTTTAACACAAGATAAGTATGACTACTCACTTTTCATTAAAAAAAAAGGGGTTAAATGGAACTTTTGCTTTAAAAGTTTTTATTGATGGATGATTTTGTTTTGGAAGTTTTTTAAAGGGCAAAATAGTTTTAAAAAGGGAACAATTTTACAACAACGACTAACTCCATTAATTTTTATTGTTAGTTGACTAAATATATTAAGTTGATAATCCACATGTTATCCGTATTATTTTTTTAAGGTATAAATTTATCTCAAAAATCTTAATTTTAACTTTAAAGAAATGTAGTAGATGATATATAAAGGCTTGTTTGATAGTCTATTTTTAAAACAGTTTTTTATTTTATTTTTAAAAACAAAAAAACGAAAATTTTATTTGGTACCCTATTTTTAAAAAATTGTTCTTAAAAATAAAAAAACAATTTCTTGTTTTTAAAACCAGAAAAGAGAAAACAATGTTTACATGTTTTGGAAATCAGTTTTTGAGAATAAAAACCAAAATCGAAAGCCCATCCCGATCTTGCCCTTCTTTTGCCACTGTTCACGAATACCATTATTCTTTAAGAGAATCTCAGTAGAAGACCAAATAAGGGAATTAATATCAGAATAGTCCATGAACAAGTAAATATACCATATGAACAAGCATTTTCCTTGTTCATATGGCACATTTATTTATTCATGGACTGCTATGATATTAACTCCCTTATTTAGTCCCTAATTAAAATTCCCCCTTATTCTTCTTCTTCTTCAGATGTTCACGATTGCCATGGATGCTGTTGTAACCTAACCCTTCGTAAAGCATTTGGAGCTCCAAATCCAAACCCTTATTCTCGCCGTTTGCGTGGTGGTTGTTCGCCGTTCACGTGGTTATCCTCCGGTGACAGTAGCATCGTGTTGTTAGGAAACAGGGGAATCTTCATCGACTTTGAGCATCTTCAGATCTATCCAAAGTCTAAAATCCAAACACTTTATCTTTCCATTGCGTCATCATTTTCCGTCATTGTAGTCACCGTTGTTGGTCGTGCGTGGCTCTTGTGTGTGGTGCTTTGAACATTGTCAGATTTCTTCCTTTGTCGTGCGTGGTTCTGGCTCATATTCATAAGATCTCTTCCTCTATCATGTGTCGAATTTCACTTGGCGTAATGAATTTATGACTTCTTCTAGTCTTCAAATTTATGATCTTCGCCGGCTTAAAGGTACCCTTAGATTTCATTATGTTTAATTTCGATTGGGTGTTCTGTAATATGGGATTTGCAACTTCTGTGCTTTGTTCTGAAGTCTGAACATGTGCTTTGCGTTTTCTGTTCTTTGTTTTGAACTGGTGCTTTACGTCTTCTGTGCTTTTTTGATGAGTGATATAACTAATATGTAAACATTAAGCTCAATTGCATCTTCTATGCTTTGCATCTTCTGTGCTTTTTTTTAATGCTTTATCTGGGTTTCACCTACCTTTTTATGTTAACCGAGAGAGTTAAGATATTATGCCCACATGAGAGTTTGTAGATGGAAGAGGTGAGAGGTGATGAAGAAGAAAGACCATATGGAAAAGGAAGGAGAAGCCACGCCTATAAATGGGTATGGCTTGGTGGCACTTTGGCAATTTGGCTGCATAATTGGCACACTGCACATGGGTAATTTGTATAACTGGTAGATGCAACAATGGCATATGACATCGCTACTTTCTTTAGTATTATTTTACCTTAATTTTAGATCACGTGTCTTTGTTGTATCTGATATTTGCTTACATAATTTGGGTCATTTTGGTAGATGTATCATGAGAGGTAACAGAAAAGAAAGCTTAGAATAAACAATTGAAGACAAAAGCTAAATAAGACTGACATTTGCTTGGCTCTATGAGTGACTGTGTATGATTTTTCAGGATATATATATACCTGGTGTTTGAAGATATCTTCATGCATATGCATTGTCTTTTTGATGAAGTCTAAGTTGTTTGTGTCAGCCATTCTTTCCATGGAAGAAAATTGTAGGTTCTTGGTTCCAATTTGGTGGTCACCCATATTATTGCTCAACCCTTTGTTGTTCAGATAATTTTCCCAAACACCCACACTCTTCTTCACAGTTATATTATTGTTGCTGTCCACTGAGGTTGCTGCTGGTAGAAGATTTATGGAATATTCTACTTTGGTCCCCATGCCTGAACAATAAAATGCAGACTTGTTAATCTCTTTCCCAACATCATTGCACTTTAAACCGGTGCACTTTTTGATGTCTTATCCAAACATTTATAAGAGGAGTGAGATGTGAAAATATAAGAATGGCTATAGGAGATCAGATAGTCCTGTTGTCTTGTAATCATATTTAATATATGAAGGAATTCAAGGTGTTTGCCAAAACAAAAAAAAGAAACAGGAACAGAAGGTTGGGTGGGGAGAGTGAGTGCAGAAGCAGAAACAAGAACAGAAGCAGAAGGCAGGGACCAAAAGAAAGGAGGACAGACTCAATGCCTTTTTGTTTTCACTTTTGAAATTGCGGTTTGTGCAAGTTAAAACAAAACTCCTCTCACATATTTATTTCGAAATTTGTAAAAGTTATTTTCAAACCATAGTGCCAAACAGACAATGACTCAGTATGTTGGTGAGCAATTGGGTACACAAGGATTCATCTCATTTATTATCTACTCTCTCTCTCTCTTGTTTTTATCTTCCTTCTGTATCTCTCCGCCCTTTTGTCAGTCTCATGCCTTTCTATTCTCTCCTTCACTCAACCCTCTTCCCTTTTAATATACGTAATAAACAGATCTGGATCCTTTAATTGTTCCTCTCTCCTCATTCCTCCTCATCCTCTTACATATACACGTGATATTGACATTTATGTATTTATTTATTTTTATTTAAAACAAACACACATGTGTGTGTATGTGAGAGGATGAGGAAGGATGAGAAGAGGGGGACAGTGAAAAAATCATGTCCCGTAATAGACTACATACGTACGTACGTGCAGGCGCTTGCGTGCTTTAATATGTAGTTAGATATATGTCAGGGTATATATTTACTAGGTATGTTTGCTTTTCGCCAAGGTAGCAGGCCGTGACGATATCTATATACATAATGGGTGTACTAGCTAGCTAGCCAATATAGGCAGCAACACGTACGCACGAGACTTGATCTGATTCTATACATCACTACTCAACTTACTATGATCATACATGATTAATTTGTGTGGACAAAACATGCTTATATGAGTGTGCGTGTAAGATTTGTTATAGTGGAAGCTTAGCTATATATTGAGATGGTACGTAACATATAATATTTATATATAAGTGTGTGTACTAGAGGGAAAATAGATAAAGAAAAAGGTGCGGTGTTGGGGCCCGGGGGGGGGGGGGAGAGGTGCATTCACAAGGCAGGGGAGATTGTGAAGAGAGTAATTCAAACTTAAATCATTCATATATGCCATTTATCCTTTTCTAAATCAATGTTATTCTATTATTGTAGGATTATTTTATTTTATAGACTCGGGATATTCTTGCATTGATAGTTTTCACCATATAAAGAAGAAAGATATCATGTGCACCAAGATAGAGATCACCAAGCTAGAAATACTAAAGAATTTTTTAATTATAGGCAGTTTTCATTAAGAATAACGATTGAGTGATGCTTTAGAGTTTTGAAAGCGCGGTTTCCTATTTTGAAATTAATGCCACCATACAAACCTTCCAAACAACGTCTAATAATGGTGGCATGTTGTGCTATTCATAATTATATACGCAAGTAGAATAAAAGTGATGTGTTGTTTACATAATGGGAGAATATAGATCCAACGAACATAAGTGGATGATTTAACCTTAAGCACAAACTTAGAAGTTGAAAGTTTGACTAGAAACAGAAGTGCACAAGATACAAGTTATAATTTGGATAACTTATCTAGACTATCTGATCAAAGCACAACAGAGATGTTAGCACTTCATAATTAAATTTCTGCTAGGATGTGGTTATATCATCACAATTCTATCATTTGATATAATTAGATGTTATTTTTGAAACTTTTTGTAAAACAATATCCATTTTAATTTTAATCATATTATTTTTTTAAACTGTGTTATCCATTGATCTTTTAATTTAATTTTTAATTAGACTCAATTATTTATATATTAAGATATTATCTATTTATAATAAATAAATCAGGAAAAAAATTAATTATAATAAAATGTTAATATCAATTATATAAAATAAGTGAATTAAATAAATTGATGTTAAGAACAATTGGTTCAAACTAGATTTTATTTTTAGTTCTTTTTCCCAAAACTTATTTTTAGTTTTTAAAAAAACTAAAAGCAAATAGACTTTTTTATTTTTAAAAATGGTTTTAAGAAACAATTATATAAAAAAGTTTTCTTTTCAAAACTTGTTTTAAAAAACATATATTCAAACAAGTTTTTTTGTTTTTTCTTTTTAAAATTTGTTTTTAAAAACAATATCTAAATAAGTTTTTTTGTTTTTTGTTTTTAAAACTTGTTTTCAAAAATAATTTTATAAAACAGTTTTTAAGAAAAAAAATAGAAAATAGAATCAAACAAGTACTATATATCCAGAATGACCAAAAAATATTCAAATAGACAGATGAAATTCTGACAAGTCAAGGAAAATTTCGATCTTTCTTCCATTTCTTAATCTGATAAAACAGGGAAGTCGCATGAAATGGGATCCACATAGCACATTTTTCTCAAATCGCGTTCATTCATCCTTTACTAATTAAAGACCATTTATTGATAAGGGAATAATTAGCATTCTTAAGGGAGAACAAGACCTACAAAATATTGCCACTTCTTGTCCCCGGGCGGGGGTCATTTAACAATTAACACTGTTATAAGTGGAAGGGAACGTAATAAACATAATGCACAATTTCAGGTTCGAATATTATTTTTTGTAATGTTGAACTTCTAAAAATATATTTGTAAAGAAAGACATGGAATGTCGATTAGTAAAATTTAACATGTTTATGTTATCAAAAAAAAAAAATTGACATGTTTACGTGTATATATGTTATTAATTAAGGTGGCTGTTGATGGTTCAGTATTAGAAAATGGTCGAACTGACTATATGGTGGAATAACATGTGGCTATTGTTGTAAACCTAATAAAGTTCCTCCTGGTGTTACTGAATTTGTGATAGGGATAACTCATCGTCTCTATTTATATTGGTCAAAAGGTTATAGAGATGTTTATCTTTTTCTTTTTCTTTTTGTGGATAAATATGAAAGTAGGAAAAAAAACTACTCTACACTAAAAGAAATAAATAAATGAAAATCATATAAAGGAATGAAGTGAACTTCAATGGCATTGCTAGATTACACTTTACTAGCATATCAACGTCAAAATTCATTTCTCTGTTGACATGTTGAAGATCAATAATCCATTCTTTTTTAATCATACCATGATTTTTAAGGATTAAATTCCAGTTATCATGGAGATCGTTATCTCAATCCTTAATAAGCTTTGTTGCATCTAAAAAGTCATTTCTCAAGTACAATTTTCATAATTCTCTCATCTATCTCATGGCCTTTTAAGACCAATAAGGCATGCCCAGAGAGTTTCCATTTTGTATATTAAGTATGAAAGCTTCAATTATAGTACTTCTATGATTTTTTGTAATGCCTCCACATCCTCCCTGACATCCCTATGAGAATAAGCTCCATCAACATTGACAATTATCCATCTTCATTCGGATGTGACCCTCACTCACCACTATAATACCTTGTATTTTAGCTTGATGCATCCGAATCTCAACTGCGTTAAAACTAGACAAGATAATTTTAGCCTTGGGTACGAATCCATGATCACTATAGAGATGTTATAGATGAAGCTAGGTTACTTATTTTGTAGGGATTGACATGTACAGTTGTGATTAGTCAAATACTCTCACAGGCTTGATAGTGATTATAGTGTCTTTGATTACTGTTCATCTATTTGTTTAGGAGATGAATGGGGATTGGGGAAAGCTAGATAGGTTGGTGTTGTATTATTATTTTGATTGAGTTAATGAAATTCAATTTTAAGTGAAAAAAATTAAACTTGGTGAAATTGATTATTGAGAAGTTCTTAGAATCATGATGAGGATCATCCTAGAAAAGATGGAGAATTCGACTCGGCAATCCTAAGAAATGTTGAGAGTTGAATCGAATTAAAAACAATGAGAATATGCACATAAGTGAGCTTGATACCACGTTATAAACCAAAACACCAAGCTATAATTTACATTTTTACAGAATAATCTGCTTATTTATGTAGCAATTAAAAATTAAAAAGCTAAGGCTATAACACACTATACAAATTTTACACGAATTCTTTTCTGTAAATTAACAAATGGATAACATGTCGTTTTCTGTTCATCGATGTAAGAGTAGTTATCCGTTTCTTAATTATATATAGCATCGTGCCTGCAAATTTCTCATCCACTAATATTTAATTCTTCACCACAAGAACATTTCATTAATTTCACTAGTTCACTATCACTACACATCGATTTGATTCAGTCTTATCATTTTGTTTGAAATCTCCAAATAGTGAAGATAAAGATAATCTTGGTGGCAAGTTGACCAGTCTAATCTGTCATCATAAAGACAACAACTACCAGCAATAAAAAAATGTATGGAGAAGAAAGCGTTGAGATTTTTCTGTTGATATGTTATTGGGTAAGAAGAGAAGAGTGAAAATGAGAGTAGAAAGGAAATTAGTAAGAAAATAATGTGATTGGACAGCTAATAACTAATTAGTTTGTATCATATTGTATGCATGAATTGCCTTTGGAACAGGGATAATATCGTAATAGTGAAGTAACTAATTCGCTAGCATCACAAAACGGTGCGTCGTTTTCAAGTTAATCACTAATTAATGATCTGGCATTGGCCGCCATGTATTATCTTGATTTTGTCATCCGACTCTTGATTTTATTTTTATTTTTTATATATTCTTGGATCCAAGTGATCGGTCTATTATTTTGTAATCAATTAAATATTAAATAATATAACATATTTTTTCAATTAAAGAGCACTCCATGTTCTTGAATTTTGTAGGACAAGTTTTTTTGTGGTCGTAATTTATGATGCATGACACCACACAAGTTCTGACCAGACTTTCGGACAAAGCAATACAAGGGGAAAAACATGAAATACTCAATCACTTAGTTGCTCACAATTGTTGAATGAAAGACAAATATAAATAGACTCTTGCGGTCTTACCTATATATTTGAAGAAATGAATGATAAATTAAAATACAAGAGCACAGTATATAACTAAAACTGCCTATAGAATTATAATTTCATGTACTTTTATACTTATAATATATAAGTTATTTTCTTTTTGTCTCCCTCTAATTTTGCTATTTATATATTTTATTCGGTAAAATATATATACTCTTTGAATTCATTTTGTAAACATATTTGCTAAAAAGTGAATACTTTTATACGTTTCTGTTTTAAAATTATATAATAATTTTAAATTATTTTTAAAAATTCTTTGAACTCATATAGGTTGTTGATAGAGAAAATTGATGATCAGGTTACTTATAGGTTGACTTAGTTAAAACTTCATCTTCGGCATTCAACAGGTAATTTAAATTTTTATACCCTAGGTAAATTTTAGAAGCACACTTGTTAAGTAGGGCGAAAACTTTTTATGGTGTAGTCCTTAAAAGGAATTATATTCTTAATTAAATAAAAAAATTCCTCAAAACACATTTGTTGGGGGAGACAAAAAATTTAAATGAGGTGATTCGTGTCATTAAGCCAGAATGCTTGGATAAGTAACTTTTTTAATTTAATTATTATGCCCAGATTTAATATAATATAACAATGATCAAATAAAAATTTCACAATCCATTGGACCAAGTAAAGAAACTTTTTCTCCGTCATCTGTCATTCTACGAAAGTAATTAATTAACTCACGCCTCCATCACATGTATTGAGTGTTGGACTTGCACAATCTCTCATAAAAAAAATTAAACGAGGTGTTTGGTGTCATTGAATCAGAATCCATGCATGAACAAAGAACCTTTTTAATTGAATTAATATGCCCATATTTGGAATTATATAGTAATATACATCCTTGATCAAACAAAATTTTCATAATTTGTTGATTGAAGTAAAGGAATTTTTTCCCCGTCATCTTTCATTCAACAAAAGAAATTAACTCACACCTCCATCTTATTTATTGAGTGTTAAACTTGCAATATCACATATAAAACAAAAAATTGAATGAGGTGTATGTTCCGTGACATTGGACCAGAATGCCCAGACAAAGAACCTTTTTAACTTAATTAATATGCCCAGATCAAGAATTATATACCTTGATCAAATAAGAAATTCATAATGTAATTGTTCAGGTAAAGAAAATTTTTCCCCGTTATCTTTCATTCAATGAAAGTAATTAACTCATGCCTCCATCATGAATATGGAGTTTGGAACTTGCAATATCATACTTGAAAAATTTTTAATGAGATATTTGGCATAATTAAGTCATAATGCCCGAACAAAGAACCTTTTAAATTTAATTAATATGTTCAAATTTAGAATTACTTACCCTTGATCAAATAAAAATGTCATAATTCACTGGTTAAGGTAATTAATTTTTTTTACCCGTTATATTTCATTCAACGAAAATAATTAACTTAGGCTCCTATTATATTTATGCAGGTCAAACTCATAATAACACACTTAGAAACAATTAAATGTGGTGTTAGGTGTCATTGGATCGGAAGAAGGAGCCTTTAAAGTTTAACTAAATAGGCCCAGATTAGAAACTATATATTTGTGGGAAAGCCCAGAATCAGATATTGACCAGAATCTACGAGTGATTTGCCACGTCAGTGGTGGGGCATCACTCCAACAGCCTACAACCAAACATCGCTGGTCATACCCCCAAGCACAGAACGGTCAAACCCACGCATCCAATAATATTAAAAATTTAGAAAAAATAGATGAAAAGTAAAAGCCTCCTTTTCGTTTGACTTTCCCCTCTTGTTATTAAATTTTATTTTTTATTTTTTCATTTTGTTCTCTCCTCCCTAGTTTCTACTGTTCCAGCGTTCTTCACCCGCAGACAATGAACGCGGCGCAGTCTCAGCCGGTGGCGGTTGCCCATTCCGTCGATGCAGGAGCCATGCATACCTCTTCGCTCGCTAGAACTTATCGCATCTGGAAGGGCAGTAACGTAAGATTTGCATTTCACGCATCATGATCAAGTTTTCCCTATATTCTCCCTCTGTCAATCTCTGCTAGTAAATTTTTATGTATTGACCTAGGAATTTTGCTTCCTTAGTTCAAACTGGGATTATCTTCGGTACTGGATTGCATTGTCGGCTTCCTTAGATAAGCTGATCATGGAGTATTAGAATGCGATACTGGAGGCTGGACTTAGTTACAAAATTTATTATGGGTTCATGATTACTTTAGGATCTCCATTCTCCTATTTCTCTTTAACTGTGTGATACTGTTTTTCTGTTGATGCCCGGGGTATATTTTTCTTCTCCGCTTAGTCTTGTTTATTGTAAAAAGATTGAAATTTTTTCATTTATATGACATCGGCTATGTTGAATTTGGCGTCATTTGATAATATGCCCCGTTTAGCTCTCTAACCAATGCAGTAGCTTGTACTTACTTTCCAGGTTGCAGTGCTGCTGCTTCGTAATCCTGACACTGTGATTGATCCCTTTCTTTGTGATGTGTTATTTTTAATGATTGTTATTCCAAAAACAAAAATACTGTAGCAAATTAAGCATTCCGATGTTCTACCCCACTAATAGTGGAATGATGTTAAGAAGAAAAGTTGCAAGTATTCTGGACTGATGGAAAGTAAATTAATACAGAAGGAGGGTAAGTATATTATATAGAATTATTGCATATGGCTTTGTAAATGTAGGTTCATAGATGATAAGATCATTACGATCGGACCAAATATAGGCATTTGAGATGGGAAATAATTATATATGGATGATATAATAATTACCCAGACCACAGAAAATTATATGTATTCAATCTTAATCTGGCACTATGTTATCAACCAATGCAGTTAAATTTCATCAGCTTACTAAATCTGCAAGCTAAGATACTTTTAATGGACATTATTGTTTACTTTTAAAATCTCCATTCATTATGTCTATGCAAGATATATTGACTATTGTACAATGTTTACAAATATTATGGCTGTAAGATAAGTGTTGTATCAGGTTGTCTCTGTTCATTTTAATTTATTTTATGCATCTATGAAATTGGTTTTTTACATCGACGATCTTACTTATTTCGGTTGTGAATTCATGTCTGTTGTTCTATTTCTAGGTATTTTTACTTCAAAGAAGACTGATATTTGGACCTGATGCTAAATCTATAGTTTTGACCTTATTCCTTATCATTGTTTCTGTTGCTGTATTCTGCACTTTCGTAGTCAGAAAACTATTTGATGATTTTTCTTATCACTTAGGAGTGTCAATGGTCGTAGTTATTGCTCTCACAATATTTGTAAGTTATCTGTGACCTAGCCTTGTTTTGTTATGATAACACCATAATTTGTATAAGATGCTCAATAAATGCTGTCATCCAACATTGTTACATTCTATAAGAGGCATTCCATGACTTCTAACACATAACTGTTGCTATCCTCGTTTATAGTAGCTCAATGTTGGGTTAGCTTTAATGTTAAAAGTAGGAAAGAGAAGTATTCTCATGATCATGCCAATAACTATGTTCTTAGATACGTACACTTGATATTGGAGTAGAACTATTTTTGCAATTATTCTGTTTTTCCATCTTTGGCGATAAGATTTCAATTGAAGTTTTAAAACAATTGTGCAAGCGAATGTCTGAAAAGAATTCCATATTTAGATTGCGAATGCAGCTTGTTTCAGTAACTATCATCAACACTTAAGAGTACTGAACTATGTCAATGTTCTGTTAAAAATCATGCTACCACCCAAGTGCCAGTTGCAGAAACAGAGCCCAGTGTTAACTTGGCAGTAGAGGGAATAAGAGAGTGAGGGAATTGAAGAAATGAGATTCCCTTCCCTTTGAAGTGCAAAAAAATTGGAAGCTTCTGGTGTAAATCTGATCTTAGATTAAAGTAATTTAATTTAAACCCGGGTTTGGAATTATATATTGAGGTGCTTTATTATTAAAGGCATCATTTCTAATGTGTAACTCTGATGCATCTATAGAAATATCAATTTGTTGCACCATTGGTTTCTACTGCTTACATCTTCTATTATTTATTTTCCATATTCAAGTGCATAGAAAATGATGCTTCTGTATATTGATTTCAAAAGTTTACCATGATTTTTCATGCTAGTTAATTCAGTACTGAGTCCTGAAATTTGTTTTCAGGCTCTGATTGTCCTTCTGCTGACATCAGCAAGGGATCCTGGCATAATACCTCGTAATGCATATCCTCCCGAACCAGATGATTCTGATTATAGTGACAGGATAGGCAATGGACAGTCTCCAAGGCGACATTTGCCGAGGACAAAGGATGTCCTTGTTAATGGTAGACCTGTGAGGACCAAATATTGTGATACCTGCCAGCTATATAGACCTCCCCGTTGCTCTCACTGTTCAGTGTGTGATAACTGTGTGGAGCGCTTTGATCATCACTGCCCTTGGGTGGGTCAGTGTATTGGATTGGTAACCCATTATTTCAAAATATTACATCCTGAATTTCAAATTGATGTTATTAAAAGAACACTGCCTGGTACTGCTTCTATGGTGTTAGTTTCATTCACAAGGTTGATTTTTGTGTAGCTCCCCTGGTTTTTTCTCTTGTCTTGCATTTACTAGTCCATGTCCATAGACTATTAAATAAAACACTCTTCTTCCCCTAAACAATAGCAACATGCCTTATCTTGCTATGTGGAGTCGACTATATGGATCGTATGATACCATTGGGTTCTATCGACAACCTAATCCTTTGATGAATTGTTGATCAAGAGGCTATTAAATATAAATTGTGTTCAAATGTATAGTTGCTGTTAAGGCAATTTGAGTCTCTGCTTGACGATTTATTGGGATGATAAGGCAAGATGCGTATCAAATGTTGAATTGGTGCAGCAGAAAGTGCTAAGTAGTATTTGTTTGCATAAATTATAGAATTTGCTGTGGAGGTAGGGACAGGAATAGGCTATCATAATAGCTTTAGCTTCATCCACATACTACACATGTTAGAATTTACTGTATATATGAGAAATCTTAGTATTTATGTGCTGACAAACATGCTGAATACATTTTTTTTGCTTCTTCTGGAAATAGAAATCTATGACTTCTTTGCATGCATTTTGTCAAGTTGGCTATTTTCTGATATAACGGCATTAATAACTGTGGAATAACCACAAGGGTGTGTCACTGTTAATAAGCTGTTAAGGTAATAGTGGATATGATCATGATGGTGATAAGGCAGAGTTTTCTTTTGCTTCTTGACTGCAGAGAAATTACCGGTTTTTCTACATGTTTGTCTTCTCTGCAACTCTTCTCTGCATATATGTGCATGGCTTTTGCTGGGTCTACATCACAAGGATCATGAATTCAGAGGAGATATCAATTTGGAGAGCGATGATCAAAACTCCAGCATCCATGGCATTAATAATCTACACTTTTATTTCTGTATGGTTTGTTGGTGGCCTCACAGTTTTCCATACATATCTCATCAGCACAAACCAGGTATAGATGGTCCTTTATTTCACAATCCTTTGACTCCTTTACCTTGATAGGGTTAAAACAATGATTAATTCTTATAGTTTGCCTTCATTTTTGTTTTGATTCTTATACTTTCAAACCATAAGTTTTAATCCACCAAGTTTCTTTTGTCTAAATTTCCTGTCTCTATATTTTAACAAAAACTTGGCCCATTGTGTCCTTGAGGAGAAACTATAAAAACCAAACATTATATTAACTCCTCTTGATATTTGCAATGTGACTTTTTACTCATGAAGTAAATTCTCATGTAGGCAGTGGGCTGTGTTGTATATGATGACGTGATATTATTTCAACTGCCACTGTTATATGCCCATTTCTAGCTCACTGACGTGTGAATGACAAATCCTTTTGTTTTATTTGTAGACTACATATGAGAATATCAGATACCGATATGATCAACATGATAACCCATATCACAAAGGGACACTTGGGAACTTCAAGGAAGTATTCTGCTCTAAGATTCCTCCATCCAGGAACAAGTTCAGGTCTAAGGTTCCCATTGAGCCATTGCGTCCATCAAAAAGAATGGGTCTTGAATCTGTCGGTTCTCTAATGAGAAAACCCGCAGGTCACTCGGACTTGGAGTTGGGAAGACTGGATTATAACGAGGCCGGTGACGAAGAAGGAGAATACAAAGACGGCTCTAACAAATTTGAAGGACTTGTCATGGATGGTGAATTATCTGATAAGTCGCAGGATTTAGGCAGGAATCTTAGGTGGGACATTGGTCCCTGAAGTTGGGGAATCAAATGGGATAACTAGTGGCAGAAGTGGGATCTCATCAAAGGCGGCTGTATAGGGTGATACAATTTACTTTATGTAAATTAAAAGAATAAAGAATTAAAGGGCAAAAGCAAAATAAAAAAAAAAAGGTTAAGTTAAAGGTAGATTGAATTGGGGTCGACAGTGAAATCGAGACGTGATTGAATCCTGCTTTATTGATAATATAGTATGATAGTTACTTGGTGAATTTAATGTGTGGTGGTCTCTTTTAAGTCGTTCGAAGTAGAATGTGTGTGCATTAATAGAGGGAAAGTAGGATTTTCTGAAAGTGATGGTTGGAAATTTGTGTGCGCATTTTTCATTTTCCTTTCCATTGCTTTCTCTGTTCTTTTTTTTCCCTTTCACTGTCACGTATTTGCGATCATGCTTGCTTTTATTTTATTTTATTTTATTTTGTTTTTTTGGGTTAAGATGAGATTAGGGCGGCTTTTATTTCTTCGTCATCCACATAATGGTTTACTTGTATAAATGACATCCAATTCCAAGGTGAGGCTTTAAAGCCATTTGATGGTGGAAGTAGCTTTGTATATGGGTCCCATATTCTCTTTTGAGGAAAACAAATAAATTATTTGTATTGCTTACCTCGAGTGTTGATTAAGGTAAATTAGATTATGAATACGATTAACTTAAAAAGACTTGCGTAGTATGTGAATTTAAAGTTAATATGAATTACCTATACCAACCCGAATTTGTGGTGTAAACAGATCCACCCAAAAGGGCCCCAACAATTTTCCTCATGAAGTATTAATGTTTCGTTCTGATTCCTCACAAAATATTAAGACTTATCAGCACGTCTTTGTGATAGTTTGTAATTTATAATTTTCCATGGTCGACTTCTTTCTTTAATTGTAAGACAAAAGCCGAATAATAAAAGCTAGGATTTAAGAACTCGTTTGACTCTGGTGTCCACAAGCAGGCTAAACAGATGCAAAAATAAAATTACTATAACCCACTAATCTAAACCCAAAACACAAATTTGTACAAAATATTAAGAATCCAAAGAGGGAATGACAAAACGCTAGTTCGGCTGGTCAGATGAACCCAAATTTACATTTTGTGTACCCACTTGGAAGTGGCCCGGCCCATATATCCTGGGCATTGGGTCATCGTTGGGCTAGTCTAGGGTCCAGGATGGGCACGTATCCAGATTGGAGCCGAACTCAGTCTGCCCCCAGACATTAAAATTGTCAGCTGATCCTAAGAAAGATGACCAACAAATGTCAGTAATATGCGAACCAAGATTCGATTAGAGGAGTCTACATTTAATACCCGATATTATCTCAAACAAAATTATCTCTAATAGGAGGATACATATGTTTATATATATAATATATACAAATGTAGAACAACTAAAACTCAGCTCAGCCCGATCCAATGTGTTTTAAAATGATTATCGTCCCTTTAATTTGAATATGAAGAGTTTGGAGGTCCAGTTGAGAGAAAATTGTATCCATTACTAATGTTGGAGAAATGACAAGGAGAGAAGAGGAGGAAGATGAGGAGGGGCAACATCAAACAAATTAAATACAATTTATAGCTAAGAGCTTGTTTAGTTCAACCCCATTGCATACTTGTAATGATAATCATGATTGCATTATCAAGATAAGAGTGTTTAGTTGCTTTTTAGTATGGTAATAGAGTTTACCATGGTAATCCTGATTATCAAAACAATGGTAATCCTCATTCATGCCTCCCCCATGAATCTTTATTACCATCCCATTGTATGGTTTCAAAAGTCCAATTTACTTTTTAGCTTTATTTGTCTTTGTTTCAATTGTTTCATGGCACTTGCCATATCATGTTACAACCACCATTGCCACCACCTCCTCTTCTTCCACCTCACTGCCTCCCTCTCCACCATCGTCTCCGCTACCACTTCTTCCTCCACTTCCACTGCCTCCACAGCTGCCACCGCCATCGTTGTTGCCTCCATCTCCTCTTCCATTGTCGTCACTGCCAACTCCACCATTATCACTGGCAACTCCTCCACCTCCTCTTGCTCCGCTGTCACCTCCACCTCCTCCTCCACTGTCGTCACCGCCAACTCCACCATTGTCACTGCGAACTCCTCCACCTCCTCCTGCTCCGTTGTCGCCTCCACCTCTTCTTCCACTGTCGTCACCGCCAACTCCACCATTGTCACTGCCAACTCCTCCACCTCCTCTTGCTTCGCCGTTACCACCATTAGCTCCTCCTCCACCACTGTCACCCCACCTCCTTGTCTTTCTTCTCCTCCACTGTCGCTACTGCTGGCTCTTCTTCCACAGTTGTTGCCTCCTCCACCACCTCCAACGTTGCTGTCATCGGCTCTTCCTCCACCACCATCGCCCCCACCTCACCTCTTCCTCCTCCTCCACCATCTCAATCATCGTTGTCACCAGCTCCTCCTCCATCGCCGTCACCCCCACCTTCACCTTTTCTTCCACCATCTCTATTGTCGTTGTTGCCGGCTCCTCCTTCACTGCAGTTAGCCCCACCTTCACCTCCTCTACCACTTCCATCATCACTGCCATCGGCTCCTCCTCCACCACCATCGCCCTCACCTTGACCTCCTCCTCCTCCTCCACCACCTTCATTGTCATTGCCATCGGTTCCTCCACTACGGTCGTCGCCCCTACCTTCACCTCCTCCACCACCACCACCTCTATTATCGCTGTCATCGGCTCCTCTTCCATCGTCATTGCCCCCACTTCCCCTTCCATCACCTCCACTATTGCCATTGCCATAGCCGCAGACTCCTCCTCCACCGCTATCGCCACCTCCTCCTCCTCCATCGTCATCGTCATTATCGGCTTATCTGCCAATGGTGTCGCCCCCACCTCCACCGATGTTACCCCCACCTCGTCCTCTCCTCTATTATCACTGTCGGCTCCTCCACCTACGCGGGCTCCTCCTCCACCGTCGTTGCCCCCACCTCCTCCTCTTCCTCTACTGTCGCCACCGCCTCCTCCTTCACCATTATCACTATCTCTACTATTGTACAATAACTTTTAACTATTTTACTACAAATATTATATTAAGGGTAAAATAGACTTTGTGTGATATATTAATTTTCTAATTAAACAATTGTCATGTAATTAGTATTGCATTACATTACCATTGCATTGCATTGTAGGGTGTAATAGGTTTGAACCAAACGGGCCCTGAGATTTCCAATAAAGTTATATCTGTTGGTTAAGGACTTTTATTTGTATATTTTGATTCAATAAAAGAAATTCCAATTATGTTACTTTCTAATGCTTTTGGTGATTGTTTAATTATACTGAATTAAGTGCACGCTTAATATGGCTATGCAGGGCCTACATATATATTATTATCCTAAAAGAAAATTAAGTTATTCGGTATTAGAATATTCGATTTTGGGAGAGGGGTATATCTATTGAGCTCCTCCTCCATTTCTCTCTCTTGACTTTTTCTACCATTGGATGAACTCCCAATGGTTGAGATTTAAGGTTTTACAACAATATATTATAATCTTAAATAACAAAAAATATACAAATAAATTTAAATTTTTAAAATTTAACCTCAATTTTCATAAGTGTCAAAGCTAATAACTAAAAAAAATATTTTAATAAATTAAAAATCTAGCTAATAAAAGTATTTAGATATATAATTTTAATAGCATAAATTTATTTCAAATTTAAATAAAATTATAATTTTTGTTATTTAAGATTATAATATATTGTTGTAAAATCTTAAATCCCAACAATTGGAAGTTGATCAATGGTAGGGAAAGTCAATAGAGGAAAATGAACTTACACAATTTAATTCAATGTCTAGCTAGTTTAAATTCCTTATACCTAGACTCTTTTAGATTATAAAAATAGTCACAATCATATTTAATTTTCCTTATTTCAGGACCATCAAGCATAAAATTGAATCAATAAATATAATATTAAAAAAATTTACTGTAAAAATTATCCACTAATCCATAAGGAAAAATCCTATTAAAAAGACACTTGAATTAATCAAATTTTAATTCAGAACACTGAACTTAACAAAATAAAAATAAGGTTGTTGGAGAAAAAAATAGAAATAAGGTTATATGACATAATTAGGGATTTAGAAATTGAAATAATTTATATTCACGCCCCTTAATTATTTAAAAAAAGAGAAATTAATATACAACCATATTATTTGCGCAGCCACTACTGGGTAGATGCAAAATTGAAGATGCAAAATCCAAGCAGTGCAACAATAACATTTATTAATCATCATACATAGTGATTATATTATTAGATCTATGAAATGAGAATAATCATTACAAGCTGATAGTGCAATCAATGTCTTAAATTAGTGCGTTTCCACTGCCAATACATCATGTACGATATATTAAAAACCACTAGCCTTCGTGTATATAATTTTTAGGGAGAATTTTAAAAAAAGATAAGATAGGGAAATTTTAATTTAGTACAGCGAAATTAGAAAATTCTAAATAAGTCTTTTTTTTTATTTTTTTGGGTAATTACAAAAATGCCATTTAATTTTTCACAACACCAGTATCGTAATTCATAACACGAATATCTAAATTAACAACATCAGCATAAACAACTCACAGTGTAAATACGTAGTACCTGATGTTGTTAATTTAGATACTCGTGTTGTGAATTATGATACTGGTGTTGTGAAAAATTCAGTG
>JBAGKO010000016.1:4585450-4596333 GCA_037177275.1 Acacia concinna
GCATTAAATCCAGTGCAACACAATAGAACTAAACACGTTGATGTCAACCGTCACTTTATCAAAGAAAAGGTCGAGGATGGAACTATGTGACTTTCCTATATTCCTACTAAACTACAAACTGCAGACATCCTTACAAAAGGATTACCTGAAGATGAAATTTGAAGGGTTTGTACACAAGTTGGACATGATGAATATCTATGATCCAACTTGAGGGGGAGTGTGGTAATTATTAGATTTATTATATTATAGTTTAGTTGAAAAATATTAGGATAGTTATTAATTCAATATTTAAATCTCCTAATATATCTGTAGCATGAATATAGGATCTGTTATACCAGATTCCTTCACCTAACCTATCTATACGCTGATACATCAATGAGATCATCACCTTCAGATCCTCTAATCTATATCGCCACAGATTAACTTTGTGAAAGTGCAGTTCTATTCTGTAACCAGTAATGTTGTTGGAAAATTAATAGCAACTATATGAAGGGTGACGAGGGCAAAAATCAATGTGTTATTAAAATATTTCATAAATAGAGTTTAATAAATTATTTTATCTCAGTCTGGCTTTTGCAAACAACAGCAAACAGAACATGAAGTTTACAAAAGAATTTTGCACAGGCATTGAGGATATTGGCATGTAGTTTACCTGTGAAGTCAATGGCCACCATGAAGTTCAATTCAAATCCCCCAGCCAAGTAATCAAGAAAAGTATGTTGGACACTTTCGTTATACTTGTCCACATATATTTGGCTCTTTAAGACCTGTATTATTGCTAATATGGTTTGGATTGGTAGAAAAATTCATAATGGAAGTGCACTTGATTAACAAAATTACCTCCTTATCTTTTCCATCATCAGTAGACAAAAATAAATTTTCTCCTTGACCACCTGAATGAAGCTTTTCCAGCTCTATTAAGGTTCTAAGCACTTTCCTTGAAAACAAGAAAAAACAAACCCAGTAAACATTTCAACAAGGGACAAAAAGGAGAAAGACACTGAAAGACGCTCCTGATTACCCCATCAATTCATGTTTGCCATTGTTATTGAAGTCGTAGCATTCTATAATTAATGGGCTATCCTGTATAAAATCAGGTGGAAAATGAGAAAGCTTACACAATGTCTATGCAGTAAAGCCAATGTTTTAAAATAACAAAAATAGGAAAAAAGAAAGTGGTAGAATATGGATGCCATAGTTATGGTGACATTATATGCAGGCCCCACTGAATTGTTAACAATACAATATGTAAATATATATATATATCACAGAAAAAACAAGATGCACCGATTCCAAGTCAACACTAGTCAGAAAGATATTTAGTGATCACAGGCATTGATATATTGATACTCTATACAAAACTGACAGAAGACAATTTCTAGATATACTATTATTTCCTAATGAACTAATATGGGTCCTATTTGTTGCATGGAGTTTGAGAAATAAGCTGCAATGTTCATGACTCATGAATACTATGACTTGTTAAAGTTCTTAAATAATATGTAGGATCCATGAGTTTTAAAAGCACAGCCTGAACAAATGACCATCCATTTGAAATAATACTTGAAAACACAGAATATGACATGACTCTTTGCTTCAAAGGCGACAAAAACTAAAAATGTCCTCATTAAAGTATGCTGGCTTTGCCAAGTGACAATTTTGAAGCAAACCTATACCTTGCTTCGTACTTGTTGAATATTCAAGAATACTGGCTTCCATATAGGATTGTGGTCATTCTTTTTTACTTCTGTTTTGCAAATAGGAATTTGGGTGCCACCTTCCACAACTTTTGATATCATTAAAAAAGGATCCTACAAGATAAGAAACGTACGTGTTATACCATACCTTCATTCCTCATAAAGCCCACCCAAAAAATGAAAATGGGCACATACACTTTTTGAGAAGAGATTCCTATATTCCAAATCTGAACATCTGAATATCAGCTCTATTGTAGTCTTGGAACTGATACATTCCTCAACATTCACCATGAGTTTCCCACAGTTCTGTGGGTAGTTTGATCGAGTACAATCTTCTATGCATAGATCCAGGGTCAATGACCAGCCAGGTTTTGTAATTATCTGCACAGGTGAAGTTGTTAATGGGAAGACTCCTTGTAATGTAACGTGCGGCATTATATTTACAAAAGCTCCTTCTTTAATATAAGTCAATTTGTCTTTTGTCAAACACACACACACCCACAAGAGCTCCTTATTCTCAAGAAAACTTCTATAATACTCACGGTAGTCATCAAACACACTTTAACTCTGAAGGGTGGAAAATTTTAGCATTCTAACACATTATTTATTGGGAAGGACCAAAGGAACAATTAGTGTCAGATAGTGATTGTACAAGATCAAAGTGACTTCATTGCCGAGATTTCTCTCCCTACCTCTTACGTTCATATTTCAAAATGTTTTATACAATGAGTTTTCGTTTAGTTGTTAGATATTAATAAACAGAAAGTAGATTTTTAGATGGTCACAATGTTACCTCAGATAATGCACAGGTTGCTCCACCAAGATATTGCTGCTCTTCTAGCTTAAGCATCTGCATAAGTCAAATAAACATGTTACCACACCTAATGAACTAGCAAGAAATGTCCACCGAGTAAAATATCATGTCACCACGGAAAGAAGGATATAGACAATCTCCTACAAGGATATATGTTTAACCACAATTGTTTGAACACATCTTTACTTCTCACTTTTACGTGACAAAACTATATATTAGAACCACATTACACAAGTATTCCATCCCGAAAACCATACCTTTACGTCTACATTGTGAAACTGGGTGTCAATGTCATATATACGAAACCTGTAATGAAACAGAATTTACTTATTAACTCCTGGCAAAACCACAAATGGCCATCAACTTTTTTAGTGATAGAAATCTTTTACATTTAAACTTACACAAAAACCTGAACAACCTCAAAATGATAAAAGAGAGTGTGTTTAGTGATCCACGAGGGATTCAAAGAATTTAGGACTACTTCTGTGCGAAACAGTTCCTCAAGTGCTCCACTTTTTCCTTTTGCATAAAGAACCATCATTGGATCACTCTACGGCAAACAAGAGTTAAATATGAAACATGAAGCAATTATGCAATTATATGACTTTTAAGTGCTTAGTAGTTCGTACTTCGTAGTTTAACATATTTTCCTGGATGCGCATGGTTATATGCACACCAAAAGAACAGACCAATTATGCTGCTCTAAAACTGAAAATAACGTTAAAAGAAGAAGAAGCAGAATTGATTGAGCAGACATTTGAACTAGAGCACAGGAGCCAAGCTCAATTTGAGCTGAATGAAACAAAACTTAGTTTCGAGCATCAACAATTATGATTAGATAAAGGCTAAATGGAGATAGATTAAACTAACACAGCTTCAGAATCATGAAATGCTTAACAAATAAACCTTGGAGAGCACATCCCGGTCACGCAAGCCTGAAGCAGAAAAAGATAACTGCAGCACAAAAGAAGCCACTGTTATGCTTCGAAAAACTCCATCCATAAAAACTAGTCGCGAATTGAAATTCTAACTCAGGAAGAAAGCGAAATGTCCAGAGAAACTTGTTCCGAGAGAAAAAAATAAAAGAACCTCGATCTGAGAGTAGAGGCCACGATAGCCACGATACTTTAGGAAGTTATCAACAGCATCGTTTAGAGTATCGGCATGATTGAGGAGAGAGCCGGCCTTGCCGCCGATAGCCATACGCCCGCCGGCAACGTCGGAGAAACAGTTGCCCATTGGATTTCAGCGTGGGCTGGGTTGACTGACTTCAGCAGGAGTGCGGGGAAATTAACTACTTTCGTTTTCTCACATGATACTAGATTTAAAAATTCTTTTATTTAAGATTCACTCATTCAAAACAATTGCCATTTTAATTTTTTCTATGCAAAAATTATTAAATAATTTAGATTATAGTAAACTATAACAATAGTCACTCACATATTAAATATAAGACTCAATTAATTTTTTTTGAAGAGGTTAAATAAAATAAAAAAGTTATTTAATCATGTTATGTATCATTACATTGTATATCAATTTATAATTTAGGTATAATAATTTAAAGAAGAGTAATAAATTTAAATGTCTTAAAATAATTCTCCAAAGAAGTAAATTAATTCTTATATTTAGAATGTGGGTAGGATTTTTCTAAAATATTCTTGATCTAGAAAAATTAATTTTTGAAAAAATTACGTTGAGGTCCCAAATAAAGAAATATACATTAAGAGGTCCCAAGATAGAAAAAAATTATTGTCATATTTCAGAGTTGTTAATAGCGCCCATATGGTTGTCAAATCCCCATGAGGTTGTCATTAACAGCTCATGGGCACTATTAACAACTCCGAAGTTGTTAATGGAGATTTGACAGTAATATTTTTCTTATCTTAAGACCTAACAGTAGTATTTTATTATCTTAGAACCTCTTTGACGTATATTCTCTTATTTAGGACTTCAATGTAATTCTCCCTTCTTCTTCTTTTTTTGTTGTCTTTATAATTTTCACTTAGTTAAAAGGGAAAATCCCATAAAAATACGAAGGAAATAGGAAATCCTATTGTTGCTATGGGGAAAATCAAAATTATTGAGTATTTGAAAAAATGATGTCCCACTTTTTTTCTGGGAGCCACCTCTTGTTGGTATAATAAAGATAAATGTGGATGGTTCGTGGTGAAACAATATTAATTGTTGTACTTGTGGTGGGTTCTTCGTGACCATCATGATACTTTCATGCATGGTTTTATGTTTAAAGTGGGACAATGGTCGGTAATGTTAGCGGAAGCTTAGGGAATTCTTTGGGGATTGAAACTTACAGCTGATCGTGGTCTCAAGAAGTATATTATAGATAGTGATTGTGCCGATGTAATTCAAGCTATTCAGTCGCCAATACCTATTGAACACCCAGAGTTTGCTATCTTCTCTCATATTACATCTATGTTGGAAAATGACTAACAAGTGGAATTGATACATTGTAGAAGAAAAGCCAGTTGTTGACGTCTTAGCCAAAGCAGCATGGGATAATGCCGATGGATCTGCATATGTTGATAACACCTCTAGAGAATATCATACATTTATTGGAGAGGGAATGCAATCATCTCTCTCAAAATGTTGACTTAGATCGTTAATATCTGAGTGGCATAACCTACTACTATAAAAAAAAAAAGGAAATCCTATGTTAAATTGGTGGGAAAAATATTAAAATGTTTGAAAAAGATAGCTTTTACCCATGAAATATATAGAAATTAAAAATATATTAATAACAACAAATTATAAATTAACAATGTCAGTTTCTCATTTCACGGTTTAAGATCCAAAAATTACAACTAATGCTAGTATCTAATTGGAAGACAAGTTATAGAGGTGAGGCTATAAATTAACAACATATGTATATACATTAATAACATCAAATTATAAATTAACAACTTGAGTATCATATTTCACAACTTCATATCCCAAAAGACAAATAATGTCAATGTTTAATTGGAAGACAAATTCCAAAGGTAATATTATAAATTAACAACATAAATATATACAACTTGAAATTATATATTAATGACTCAAATATCCTGTTTCACCACTTGAGATCATAAAAGATAATTAATATTAATGTGTTTTTTAAAAACCCAAGTTCTAAGAGTGAGAGCATAAATTAACAACCTGCACGCACGTGTGTTAACAACATGAAATTATACATTAACAACTTCAATATCCGGTTTCAACACTTTATAACATATGAATTAATAAAAATGTATGATTGACCGTCATAAGTTCCAAAGGTCAAATTAACAACATCTATATATATATATTAATAACATGAAATTATACATTAACAACTTTCATATCATTTTTACACCTTTGGTTTATTTTCTTTTCAGCCATAAATTAAGGGGAATTTAATCTTTTGGAGAGACTTGACAAATCACATATTCCTACTTAAATTTTGACATAGATTTTTATCTTATTTTTAGCACACTAATTTGTTTTTTGCATATTTCTTTTTGCATTTTTCTGATATTTTCCCCAGTTAAAACCAAGTCATTATACTTTAACACAATTAAACTCAATTCACATAGCTATGACCATGTTGAATTTTAACCCAATGCACTATAATTTATTCATATAAAATAATTAGTTCCTAAATCAGAAAATAAAACATAATTCATGAAGTTTATGATTGAAACTATATGGACTAAATTACAAGTAGTTCAAATATAAGCATAAATATTTTGAAAATAAATGACGATTTCTCAAAATTGTAAAGTGGTCAATATTTTTAAAAATTAAAAAAAAATCTGAAGAAACAATTCATTTTGGAATGAAATTAGCCAGTATAGATGGAAGGAGTATGGCGTGGCGGCAACGTTCGACAAAATTTAACGTCTCTAATTTTCTTTCTTTGTCTAACTTTTCTTTGGGCGGACACTAAAAGCGCATTAGAGACTTGAAACTAAAATTCACATATATTAATAGAATAAGAAGAACAACTGAAAATAAATGACTACGCAAAATTTGTCAAAAGTTCTGACTGATCTGTAATTATTATTACAAAAAAGAGGAACAACAAGGAAAATAGAAAGTGCCCAAGATATTAAGGAGTGATGTTGGACATGATCACCTAAAAGGGCAACATTATCACCTAATCTCCTATTCCTTTTCCATGGTTATGATGGATCAATACAGACCAAAAGTGAAAAGTGGTGTCTCCCTTGTTTCGTCCACATAGTTGCACAAACTAGCCCTTTCATATTACTTTATACACCACCATGTTAAAATAAAATATATTTATCTAATTTAATTAAATTAATTTTTTTTTTAAATTTTCTCATTCTTACTTCTCCTTTATTATTGTAGATGGAGTATTCACAAGTGTAAAATTTTTTTAAAAAATTGATAAATATACAAATATCTGTTATATTTAATACTAATATCAACTATCCATATAAGTTGAATTAAAGACATGAGGGAGTACTACGTTATTATTATAAATAAAGACGACGTGAATTGTGGGGCAACTTCCTGCTATGCTCCATTCTCCATAGTCCTTGGAAAAATTTATGGTCCCACAAAGACTAGGTGGATGAGCCCATGTGATGAATCATGAAACAATGGGATTTGATCCTCATCTGAAACTGTGCACTGATTGATCACCGATATTCAACTCAATCTTCCACCTCCATTGACTGTACCGAATTTCAGCTCAATAATAGGATTGACATAGCTAGCCCAAAGGTTGTGAGGATTTAGAACACTCTGATGCACATATTGAGGATCTGATGTTGATAGAGCTGACCCTTGATTACTGTGGATTGAGGGTGTGTGTGTGTGTTGAGGATCTGCCATTGATAGAACGTATATAGCTGCTACACATACTATTCCATGGAGGAAGAAAAGCCAGTTTGTGGTTGGACTCGTACTATGTTCTGACCATCTAAGTTTGTATTCCCCAGCTCACTATTTTATCGACTATTATTCTTCAACTGCTGCGCTAACCGCTAACTAATGTCAAATTAGCTCTTAAGGTGTTTTTGATTTGAGGTGAGGGGAGGGTAGATGCTCCCCTCCCCTTGTATAATTAAAAATATTAGAGAGGAGGGGAGCTAAAATATATGTCCTCCCCTCTCCTCCCCTCCAATCCCTTTATTTTACCCGATCTCCTCCAAAATGGAGGGTTCTAGTGGGAAGCTAAATATTTTGACGATTTTACTCTCATATAATTTTTAGTATTTTCAACATGTTGTGGGTCTCGTGGTTACTTCAATTTTTTCTCTTCAATTTTCTATTACAAACTTAAGAAACCCAATTGGATAGCATTGCTGGTGAGAATGATTTATTGGCTACATGCCTTTCACCGATGAACGTTATGTGAATCAGGTTAAAAGTATTGTGAGAAAACCTTTAGCCTTATAACTCCCTATCTCTTCTCTTCTGTCTTAGCTCACCTGTGAGAATGATAAGCAGGCTGCAAATCTCTTCTCTTGATATGGGAATCATGATGGGCAGGTGGATCATTCTTTGGGACTAAGGCTTTTTTTATTAAAGAAGCTCCTTTTCGTTGCAAAGACATGTTGCTAGATGTGGATTGGTGAGAGGCAATCAATGAAGATGTCAGTCAACACAGATCCACCCTAGTCCCTTTGTTAGCTATAATCAGAGGCATTCACACTGATGATGAAAGTGGTTCTAATTTCCATATTTTTGAGATTCCCCTTCTTCGGTCATGGCACCGAATCTGTGTGGATCGAGAAGATGCAAAGGATTTGTAGTGATGAAGAGTGAGGGATGAATTGATAGAGTCATCTAGATGATGAAGTGGCCGTGGAGGGTGAGGTGGATGGCTGATTAGGCTGATAATATTATATTTTAATAAGTTATTTTATGATGTTTTTAGAGATTTAATCACTATTTTTAGGCATAAATTGCATTAATTGTAGTTAATTGTGATTAAAGTTGTTTTAATGAAACTAAGCTTAAGAAGGGACAAAAATGTTATATATTTCATGATTAATCTTAAATGATTTATTTTTAGAATATAAGGGATTATATTTTGGGAAGATCTTTATTTCAGATCAGTTGGGAAACATTACAGAAAGGGCCCAGAATGTATGAAAATTACAGAAAGGGCCCATGGAGTGCTGCATTTTGAAAGAAGAGACATTAGGTCAAAGGTGGAGGAGCTGTGGGCTTCTGGTAGCAGATATAGTGCCGTAACAGGGAGCTTTGGGCTTGGGGGTGTGTGTTGCGATTTGGGTCTCTGTCTCTGGAGCTGAGGGGTGCCGCGAGAATAAGGAGGAGAATCAGAGAGCTGGTGTGCGGCGAGCTGAGGGTCTGCCGAACTGAAAAGAAAAAAAATCACGAACCCTAGAACTGGATGGGAGATCGTGAGCAGGCCGTGAGCAGGGGTCTGTAGCTGTGGGCAACAATCACTGTGAATCGTCATCCTCCCTTCACCGTGACCATCGCCAGACCACCTTCATCATTCCCCTTCCATTGCTATCAACCACCGCCATAATCGATGGTGAGAGAGGCAGAGACCCAGCCAAAAAAAACCAGGACCCATTCCTCATTACCACCATCACCATATCACCGAGCTCACCGAGAACCACAGCATCCATTCGCCTTCCCTGTTTCTTCAGCTTTCACTGCACAGAACCACCATATTCCCTCTTCCCTTTCCATTGTGCTCTGTTCCTATTCATGGCTGGAAGCAGTTTCGTGTTACAGCTGGATTTAGCAATGAGTGGGGTGGGCTGATTTTCAATTCTTGAAAATTTGAAAATATTGGCTTGATTGTTTGAGTTTAATAGAGAGTTTTTCTTATCTTAATTACTTTATAAATTTCCTATTGTTATTGTAATTTTTTGATAAAATTATAGGTAGTCTCAGTATGATTTTATTGTGAGTTATTTGGATTCCATAATATTGAACTAAGACTATTTATTTTGTGATTGAATTTGGATTATTGCGATTAGATGTTTTTAGTTGTGTATTTCTTATTAATTCATTAAAACTATGCTTGTTATATGATTATTAGTTTGAGAAATTTATTTGGATTAATTTGAGTGTCGCGATTGTGCATTCATATTAGAGGAAACAATTGCATTAATTTAATATGTTCCATACATCAAGTGGTTATTTAATAATATTCCTAAGTAATAGCTATGAATGCGATTGTAGGATTAGCTATTAATTAAGAGTGTTAAACCCAATGTGATTATTTGGGGTTTTTAATTAAGACTTGATGAATTTTAACTCCCATATCATTAGTGAATTAGGATAGTCATTAAACCATTTTTCCAAGAGATTCACTTCATTTATATTCCATTCTTTTATTAAAAAAAATACCAAAAACATTAGTTTAGGATTTTAATTAAATTGTATTTTTCTTTTAATTTTCATTCAACAAAACCCCAAATCAATTTTATATTGTTTTTATTACATTTTCATGGCAGTTAGATTACTTAGGAATCAATAAAAGACTTTTCGAGAAAATAGAACAATCTTTGGTTTGCCTATGCGCAATCCTTGGTTAATTTTTTATTGTGGACCCCAAGACTAACGCACAAAAAGTCCTCATCATAGGCCATGTAAGTCTGAGTAACAGTCAAAATTAACTTTTGTGATGGATGAGGCAAAATTACTTCATTTTTCATAATTCTAGGGTAAAACTATGAGAAAAAGATAAATAAATACCCCACAAATACAAAAAAACCTTGAAAGATGACTCAAATTTGGTAAATGAAAAATGATGAGTTGAAAATTTGTCAGTTCTAGCCATTATCTATTGAGTTGTGATCATTCTCTTTTGAGTTTTAGTCATTCTCTGTTAAGTTTTGGTTAGAGCCTCTCATTTGTCATTTACTAAATTTAAGTCATTTTTTAGGGTTTTTAATATTTAGAGGGTATTTATTTATCTTTTTCCCTAAAAATATTCCCAAAAAAAGTTTCAGGACAAAATTGGCCTTTAACTCTAAAAATGAACCAAGAAAAATATAAGGGAAAATTGCGTATTGGTCCCGACCAAGAGAATATACGACAAAATGGTCCCGCGAAATCGCGTAATTGCAAAAGAGTCCCGTGGGACTTTTTTGCAATTAATTCGCAATGAGAAATGTCTCTTTTGCCCTTATTCACAATTGTTGTCATTAACAACTACATCTGCCTCCATTGACAACTTCTTCAAAAATATCACACATTATTATCATTAACAACTATTGATGCCGTTAATGACAACTATATCTGGCTCTATTGACAACTTCTTCAAAAATATCACACATTTTTGTCATTAACAACTATCGGTGCCCTTAATGACAGCTGCATCTGGCTCCATTGACAACTTCTTCAAATTGTTGTCATTGTTAATGACAACAATTTATGAT
>JBAGKO010000016.1:4605900-4616061 GCA_037177275.1 Acacia concinna
AAGTGTATCACAAGGATAGATTTGATCTCGTCCATTGATATAGATTATCTTAATCCCGCTAACGCATAGGCCTCATGGTTTTCTTCACAGTTGATTTGAGTTATGTGAAACTTTGTAAAATTTGTGGTCAACTCCGTAGCTATCTTATGGTATGCCTGCATGCAAGGGTCCTTTGTCTGGTAGATACCCTCTAGTTACTTAGTGACCAACTATGAATCTCTCCTGACTTCAAGATTGGTTACTCCTAGTTCATGCGCTAGCTGCAAACCTGTAATGAGGGCCTCATACTCAACCTTGTTGTTAGTAGCTTTAAAATTACATTGTACATATTGTCGTATAATATCATTCAAAGGGGATTTTATAACTATCCCAAGTCCCGTTCCTTTGACATTAGACGTGCCATTCACATATAGTATCCATTCTCTACCACTATCTTGTCTAGTCATACCTAAGACTTCCTTCTTGGCCTCTACTAACAAGTCTTGTATGAAGTATGCCACAAAGACAGCTAAGACCTGCGACTTGATCATTGTATGCAGCTGATAGGTGATGTCAAATTTGCTTAATTATACTGACCACTTGACTAACCTACCAAATAAATCCGGCTTATAGAGCATGTTACGTAGCGGGAAAGATGACACAACCGTTATGGGGTGACATTGGAAATATGGACGTAACTTATGGGATACGGATCAAAGGAAAGGGCTAACTTCTCCAGCTGAGAGTACTGGGTCTCAACGTCAAGCAACGTTTTACTAATATAGTAAAAGGGATTTTGCGTTCCTAGATCTTCCCTTACTAAGACTGCGCTAACGACTTTCATAAAAGCAAACAGATAGACAAATAAAGTTCCACCTAGATTTGGCTTAGATAGCAATGGCGGGTTTGTCAAGTATTGCTTCAGTCCTTGGAGTATCGACTCACATTCATCGCTCCATTCAAACGTCTTATTTTTTCTTAACACATCAAAGAAGGAGTGACACTTCTCTCATGATCAGGATATGAACCTGTTAAGGGCTGCAACTCTACCCGTCAAGCGATACATGTATCATATGCAGGTGGGTGATAGAATGTTTAGTATCACGCTGATCTGTATTGGGTGAGCCTCTATACCCCGCTGTGACACCAAATAGACAAGGAACCTCTCGAATGTCACTCGAACAGAACATTTCTCAAGGTTTAGCTTCATGTTATATTTTCGAAAGAGGTTGAAAGTCTGCTTCAAGTACGACACATGCTTATATGCGATTAGTGACTTGACGAGGATGTCGTCGATGTACACCTCAACCGTCTTCCATATATGTTGTGCAAACATTTTGTTAACCAAATGCTGGTACATCGCACCTGCATTCTTCAAACTAAACGGCATCACTTTATAACAATAAATACCATGTTCTGTGATGAACGTTGTCTTCTCTTAATCTTCTGGATGCATCAGGATCTAGTTGTATCCAGAAAACGCATCTATGAAGCTTAATAGTTCATGTCCGGACGTGACATCAACTAAGGAATCTATATGAGGGAGAGGGAAAGAGTCTTTTGGGTATGCTTTGTTGAGGTCCGTGAAATCTATGCATACCTGATGTTTACCATTTTTCTTTAGAACGACTACGACATTGGCTAACCAATCTAGGTATTGTACTTATCTTACTAACCCAATGTCAACCAGCTTCTAGACCTTTTCATTTACGATATGGTTTCTCTCATATGCGAATTTATGCCACTTCTATTTTACAGGCTTAAAGGTTGGATCAGTGTTGAGCTGGTGTGTTATCATGCTCAGATCGATCCCTGTCATATCTGCATGCGACCAAGCAAAGTAATTACTGTTATTAGTAAGGAAGGTAAGAATCGTACCTCACATTGAAGGGGATAGATCTACTCCCAGGTAAATTATTCACTTCGGTTGGTTAGCATTGAGGGGAATCCTTAGAGCTCTTCCTCATCATGGGTTTCTATCCCTCCAACCTGATGTGTTTGTTGTAATTACTATGTTGTTGCGTCCTTTGAAGGCTTTAGAGACGCTTGGTAACATTCTCGTGACACTTTCTTATCTCCCTTAAGCGTAAGGACAACAACTTTAGCCCTTTTCTCCCTTCTGTCCGTCCGCCCGCCCTTTGTTCAATAAATGTGTCAAGCGTCCCCTTTTTAGTTGTTATGCCATTTCTAGTCGTAAGGCGATGTAGTCCATAGTGTGATAGCTATGATCGTTATGGAAATCATACCATTTAGTTCTGTCTCTTTAGTCCGCTAGCTTTTTAATCTTAGGGGCCATCTCACTCCATCTCCTTCATCAACTAAAGCAGTGACAATATCCCCTACACTTACGGGAAAATTGTATTCTTCTAATCTAGGAGGAAGTGACTAGTCAATCACTGGGGTTACGGTGAGTGTTTGTCTTTGTTCCAAGTTGGTAGTTGGGCACAGTTCCGCCCTCCATCCTCTGCTGGGGCGTTGAGGGTTCCTAACGCCCCTATTAGGTCCTCCAATTTGCTCTTGGTATTGCCTCTCATTTACTTCGTCTTCCTTCCATTTGATTTGAGCCCAAGTTCTCGCCAATACATCTTCCATTGTATTGCATGTGTACTTGGTTAATTCTTTATAAAGGTCATATTCAGGCAATAAACCTTTTCGGAAAGCTGACACAGTCGTGGCCACACACAGTTGGGTATGTTGACTTTCTCTCGGTTGAAACGTCCCAAGAAGTCGCGTAAAGGCTCTCCCATCCTCTGTGTCACTTTATACAAATCATTGGGTTACTTCCGCAGTTATCCACTGCTAGAGAACTATTGAACAAACGCGTCGTTCAAGTCTATGAAGGAAATGATAGATTGGGACGGTAGAAACGTAAACCACTCTATAGTTGGCCCAGTCCAGCTAGATCCGAACCATTACACATGCACGCTTCTTGGACTCCTCTAGGGATAGCCACCATGTGCATTCATTGCCTATAGTGCACCATTGTGTTCGTCAGGATCATTTGTACCATCATATGGTCTTATGTGAGGAAAAGTGAACTTCTTAGGCATGCTATCAAGGTGACCTCATCGGCGAATGGAGAATCTGTTAAGCTACTCGAATGACTCTTTTTCATGGGGGCATGCATTCTGGGGATCCTATTCACAATGGCCTCAAATTCTTATAACTTTCTCTGCCACTCCTCGGGTAGATGGGTGAAGATCTTTTCTATCGCAGATTGGTGATCGTCTTGGCCATTCAAGATAAACTCCGTTGGACGAATGGGTGAGTTAGGTTCATCATGTTGCTCCCCCATATTTTCTTTAGGCGCCACACCACCTGCTTTCACTCCTAATATAAGGTTAGGGTTGGCTAAGATATGAGAATGTGGATTAATACCTGATGGTTGAGTTGTCATCGGGACAAAGTCTACAGGCATCCCCCAGGGTTAGTCAACAATGTGGGGCATGGACATTTGTGGCATCGTCTGCCGTGAATTTGGATTGTTCCTAGTTGTGAATGTAGCAATTTTTTCCTTCAAAGCTGAGTTTTCAGCTTATAGATGTTACAGCCGTTCTTGCTGTTAGACATGGCATTCGTCTTGGTCTGATATCTTCTTGGCTTGCTTTGCTAGTTGAGTCGTTTGCTTTTTTACTAGATCAGCTAGTTCAGACACATTCACTTCAAGAGCCATGGATCATTGATCAGCGAAATTGGTGCTCTTTACTGTCATAGTAGAAAATAGAAGCAAATCGAAGGATATACTGGAACCCCCTCGGTTAAACTCTCGCATGAGGTGCTATAAACAAAAATTTGATGCGTTATTTGGTCCCCACGAACTACGCCAAACTGTTTGTGTAGAATTTGGTTATTCTGAAAGATTTTGGGTCACCAACAACAAAATAATTCAGATAAGAAAAGAAATAGATCAAGTATGTGAGATTGGTAAGATTCTATTGAGCGTGTGAGTATGAACACGATAGTTTCTGGGAATTTAGAGTACATGAGTGATTGTGAGTGATCCAATGTGTCCTTAGCAACTAAATACATTCACTTATATAGTTGATCTCATCCTAAAACGTGTCTGTCCTCCATCCCTCAAATATAGGAGTTAGGTGCACACTATGCGGATCTGACTGGTGTTCCTAAGATTTCTAGCTCGTAGGGTTAGACCAACTCAAGAGCTTCCACATGTCCCTATGGCCATCTTGACTGAGTCTCTTTTAAGGATATCTTCTGCTAGGCCTTCATAGTGTGTGTTGCATTTATGGGTCTTACTATTAGTAGGCCCATTTCCATTTTTTGGGCATACATTATCTAAGTCACTTCTACAATAATTCTTTGATCTGTAAAATAAATCATTTGAAAAATAATTAATGATTATTTATAATATACACACACATATTGTCTACACATGCTTGTTTTGTAACAAAAAAGTTTGAACGAGTTGGATGATAAAAGTTCATCAATATCAGAGCATACCTTTAAACTCAAAAGGCACTTATAGAATTATTTATGTATCATTTACCAACAAAATCTCTATATTACAATTGATATTCAAATACACAAACTTATAGATATGAGCCAACTCTTTATCAATCAAAGCAACATTTGTTTGATGATTGATGCATAAGATTATAATAAGAATGCTCATGACTCATGCATATAATTAATCCAAGGCATTTATTTGTTGATTCTTGCTATCTTATCTACCATAATATACAAGCGGGAAGGCACGCTTGGCTCTGGACGCTGCCCACCCAATGATGACCCAATGCCCAACTGCTGTAAGCAATGAACAAAATATTGAGCCGAATTGGTTCAACAAGATCCGGTTTGAAACAATTAAAAATTGGGAGAGAAGTCGAATCAGTTTAGGTTAAAAAAACAAAATGTGCTTTAATTCAAATTTTAAAACTTAATCCCATAATCTATATTTATACAATAATAATAATTAATAGGCACTGACAAATACCTATTAATTATTGGGCTGGTCAGGGCACCGAACTGACCTTTTGAGCCCAACCTGGCTGGGCATTTGGTCATCATTGGGCTGGTCTAGGGTCCAGGTTGGGCGCATGTCCATATCCAAGCCAACAAACCCAGCCTGCCAGCAAAACACTAATTTGCTCTCAGCTGATCCTAGGAACGATGACCAACAAAGGTCAGCGAAATATACGAATATAGGACTCGCTACAACACTACTGATCCAGAGCCCAAACCAACCCCCAGTCCAGCTCAACGTGTTTTAAAGTGATTAACGTCCCTGTAGTTCAAATATGAAGAGTTTGGAGGTCAAGCTTGCGAGAAACCTGTATCCATTACCAATGTTTTGGAGAAATGAAGGGAGAGGGGGAGGAGGAAGAGGCAACATCGAACAAACAAAATTCATTACTAAGATCTCCGACAAAATACTAGTGATTCCAGAGCGAAAACTTGCCGAATGAAAGCTAGGTCGCTCTACGAGCCTACAAATTACCCGTCATATTTAAGGAGGGTTATTTTACAAGATCCAGAAATGAAAACCCAGAGGTAATAATCTCATCAAAAATTGATGAACAGCAACATTGATGAACAGGCAGCATAGGCATTTAAAATATGCATATAGATTGAGAAAGCACGTCAGTGGGCCATGATATTCATTGCATACTCTGAAACCGTTTCATGATGAGAATGCTCAAGTCCGTATAACGCTGTGCACAATTTGAGAGGCAAGTAGTTTCACTTGAACTGAACTTGCTTCCAGGGGTGCCCGTTATGCATTTGTCCCAGCAAGCACTCGTCAGCTTGGCCACCATTTCATTAACCATCGCTCTTTCCTTCTCTTGCTGCATTGCAGAACAAAGTTAATGTAACAAACACACCACATCAATAATTACTTTTCAATCAAGCACAAAGTTAATGTAACAAACACACCACATCAATAATTACTTTTCAATCAAGCAAGCATATGAAGTATCTCCCATATTCACAGTGAGAAAGGAATGCCTAAGGGGCTGTTTGGTATGAGGGGAGGGGAGGGGAGGGAAAATAAAAATTTTAGGAGTTGAGTTTAAAGAAATTGAGAAAGTGGGGTTCTAAAATTTTAATAAAGAGAAAAATGTAACATAAAAAAATATGAAAAAATAATTTAAAACTTTTAACCCCACTTCTTTAATTTCCCCTTCAAATCCCTCGTACCAAATAAGCCCTAAAACAAGGAGACAGTGCCTACCATATATAAGGTGGAGCAACAAATTGCATCAATACATCAAATATTTATAATATAATACAAAACATCTAGTTTATCTCAATAACATCAATACATAAATATAGGCTAAGTTGTATCCTGCAAATACTTAGCATCCTAAAGTAATCTTTTGGATGGCAATATCAGGTAATATAAGCTAATTGTATGCACTAAAAATTACTTTAAGATGATGAGTAAGATGATAGTGAGTGGGTGCTGAATGCAACTTAACCCTACAAATTACAGTGAAGTTGATATGACCATTCTCTTAATATGTTATGGATACTGCGAGCCACCTCAGATTTTGGGACAAACATGATAATTACATTCTGTTTCATCTTAATAAGGATAACGGAAAAATAGTTGAAACTGAAGATCGTTTCAGGAAGAATGCTCAAAAAGTAGCTGTATAGGTTACAACATACAATATCTAATTGTTCTGCATTTATATTATTGGTTATTTAATCAATAGAAATTACATCATTACATGTAATTTTGTTTATACTAAATTCCGTTTGCCTAATCAATGGTTGAATAAATAAAACCATAAAAATAGTATATACCCACAAGGTTGAATACCTGAACCTGCAGGGAAGGTACAGGTTTTGACTCAAAAAGGGAACCTAAATTTATAGGGCCACCATATTGCCTCTATAAACAACAGTTCTCACTCTGTTATTACAAGAATTCCAATTAAGCCTACTGTGCAGGCCCATTTCTCCTATTCATGACTTACAATGCAAAAGACTGGGTTGCATACTTCAAAGCTTAGCCAATGAGCTATCGTGACGATCAACGAACCATAAAAATAAAAACACATAGATCCCGGAAACGAATAAGTTTCCACATATCAGGCTCTCTTGCTCGGCATAATCTAATAACTTGAGCATTCATGGAACTACTATATCGTTCGTGCGGTATGCATATCAATTCGTATGTGATGAATCCAGTATAATGGGAAAGTACACGAGTGACTCGATCAGATAAGCAAGAGACCCAAAAAAAAAAAAAATAATAATAATAATAATAGAGGTCCATAGGAATTGAAAAACTTCACCGAAATCAAATCTACTACGAATAACAGCAATTATAAGTATTCTGAAATACAAATGGCATAAGTCGGAGTTGTCAACATCCGTCCTGCTCGTTCTTTTCTCCAACTTTCATAGAAAGTTAATAGCAAGGAACGCAAGAAAGAGAACGAATTGTAGACTTACAGCGATAAATTGTTGCAATTCAGCTGATCCAAGAGGTGAATTATCCATGAAGATTGTAGGTTGAGGTTCCCGCAGTGAAATTTTCCAGCAATATTCAAGAATGATAAAACCCTAATCGCAGCTCGGTCAGAGGAGGCTAAAACCCTGTGCTAGAGGGAGATAGGGATCATGACCTAAACTAAGAGGCCCAGTAAGAAATCCTCATTTCTGTTGGGCTAAAGGGCCCACTACATGACAATACTTCAATTCTTGTGGGTCTATTGGAGAAAATGGCAATAAGATCCTAAGAACCAAATATATTAATAAAAAAAATCTCACAAAAATTTCACCACCTAAGAGATCCCAAATCACTTTTTTGATAATAAACCCATATGTGAAATTACATGCTCCATGAGTAATTGAGATGAAAAGAGTTGTCAGGAATTTAACAACTTATCAAACTTTAATGATAAACGAATATGCACGTTTTGACAATTTGTTATATCTATTTTAATAAGTCCATTTGAACATTTTGACAACTTATCAGACTGTATTGACATCTCCATATGCACATTTTGACAACTTGTCATGCATATTCTTACGATGTTTTTTCCTTTAAACAAGAGCGTGCCCCTTCAAACATGTATAACAAATTGTTAAAATGCACATGAGCATGTCAACATAGCATGATAAGTTGTCAAAATGTTCAAGTGAACTTGTCAAAATGAGTATAACAAGTTGTTAAAACTTGCACATGTGCTTATTATCACAGCCTGATAAGTAATCAAATGATTAATAATTCTTTTCATCCCAATTACTTATGGGGCTAGGCAGGTAATTTCACATATGGACTTGTTATATAAAAAAGTCCATTAGGACATCTTGGGTAGCAAAATTTTTTATGGCATTTTTCTGCTAGTATGTTTGGTCATTGAGACCTTATTACCATTTTCCTAAAAAAGTTTTACTGTCAGTAAACTTTTGATATTAAATGTAAAACTTAATTTGGAAGTAAAATTTAATCTCAAATGTAATATATTTTTTCATTTTATCAGCTTTAATTATTTATTTTTCAAACTAATACGTTTAAATTATAAACTAATATATAATATAATATTATAAAAAATATTAGAAAGAGATCATGTTACATACTACCTCCGATTTTAAATATAAGATTAAGTAATTTTTTTAGAAAATCCTAAGAAAACAAAATACATCACTTTAAAATATTTAAATTTTTATTTTTAAAAAAAGCAATTTGTCTAACTTATTGACTAATATATAATATAATGATATATTACATATGATATGATTAAGTAACTTATTTACATTCCTTAATATCTCTAATAAAAATAAATTAAATCTTATATTTAGGACTGGCGAGAATCTATCATAATCAAATAGTTTGCTTTCATGATTCTCCTAAAATTAAGAAAAATAGATATTACACTTAGGAGGTAGTAAATATGATTTTCAAGTTTAATGGAGATAAATGAGGGAAGATCGAGTCTATTGTTAAGGAGATAGAGCCGATAATACGGGTTTTAACCATGGGCCGAGCCCGCCCAAACCGAAATATGGGTGATTTTGGTTTAGAAAAAATGGGACCGTTTTTTAGCAGATCTTTTAGGCCCAAACCTATATGTGCTTATCCCGTGGCGATCCGGACCGGTGGGCTCACGGTTAACCGTATTTTTTTAAAAAAAAAAATATGTGAAGGCCCAAAATAAGCCCTTCAGCAGGCCAGCACTCCTTCCGTCTTTAAGTCCTTCGGCCTTCAAGTGTCCAACAATGTCATCGTTCACTAACACTCTTAGCTCTAACAGTAACAGAGTGACAGACCCTAGCTTGCTGTTGCCCTCGCCCTCACACTCGCGGTCTTTGTCTCACGAGTCGTGACTATCGCCTCTCGATCTCACATCTAAGCGACTGAGCCTCTCGCCTCTCATTGTCACTCTGTCTGTCTGTCAGCCTCGTCACTCTATCTGCAAGAAGATCGACGCCGTCTCTGAAGACTAAACTTTGAACTTGGACCCCGCCTTTGAACTCTAAAGACTGAAGCTAGATGTCGTCTCTGAAATCTGAAGCTGGACGCCATCTCTGAACACTGAAACTCGTGCTCGACGACGTGTGTCCGTGATTCCCTCTCCAGATATTCCAGCAAGTTCAAATTATCCAGAATTGGTGAGGAAATATAATTACTTGATTTTTTATGCCATATAAATGCTAGCCTATATAAATGTGAGTCTTTTAGGCCCGAACCCATATGGTCCTAATCTGTGGTGGTCCGGCCTAGGACCAGTGACCCGCCCATATTATCGGCTCTAATGAGATTCAACGAATATAAAAAACTGTATTAAGACAAAGCTTTGACTTTTACAGTGTGCAAAGGAGTGAACAACTCATCAAGGAATATAAAAAAGTGTCTAAAATTTTAATATACTTGCCAAGCATATATGTGGCGCCCCTGGATATTTTTTGTTTATTTGCATAACAGTTTTTTATACCCTTCCCTCCCCTCCTCTCCTCTTGTTTGGTTGAAAATTTTGAAAGGGAGATGAGCCAAAATTTGCCCTCCCCTTCAATCCCCTATTTTGCTCCCCTCCAAATTGGAGGTTTTGGAGGGGAGCTAAATATTATGACAATTTTGCTCTCTTATATTATTATTATCAATTAAAAAATATTATATAAATTAAAAATATATTATTATAATTATTATTTTTAAAATAATTAAAAATATATATTTTAATCAATAAAAATTATTATAAAATTTTTTAA
>JBAGKO010000016.1:4655410-4694858 GCA_037177275.1 Acacia concinna
TGGGAAACCACGTCCCCAATTATGCATTTGGGGCTTGTTTTCCCAATACATTCCACATCTCCAATTAAAATTAGGGTTATGGTTTTCCACTTTCTACACCCCAATTATAAGTTGGAATGTAGAAGAGTTCTAGGTAAACATATCTAGAACCCTTGTGTACTCATACTCATTTCTTTTTTTATTATAAAAGTTTTATTTTTCTTTTCTTTATTGAACCCATCCAATCCAATCCCATCCTCTCTTCTCCCCTCCCCTCCTCATTCTCTTATGCTCATTCTCTTTCGTGGTCGATACTTCAACATCATTATGGTTATTCTCACTTGTTGTAGCTCATTCTCGCGTGTCGCTTTCGTTGCTCATTCTTGCTTGCTATAATCAATCCTTAAACCCCATAGCTTGTCCTTGGCCCTATGGGTCCTTCGTGTTCGCCACCATGGGTCTTTCTCATTTCCGCAGGCAAAGCCTCCACTCTTCCTCCCATAACTTTGTGCCACCGTTGTTTGGTGTTTTAACCACCTTGATCTTGTCCACTATTCTTTTATAGTTGATCTCCCCGCCATTAAGTTCTTTGGTAGGTGCTTGCTTGTCTGTATTTTAAAAGTTTTGGACTTATGGATGATGAGCAAAGTTTATTTTAGAAATGTTGGCATTTTGGTTATAGGTAGTATATATAGTAGCATTTTGATTAGCTAGTATGTATTTTATGTAGTAATTGGTTAGATAATTGTTTATGTAGTACCGTACGATATTCATGTACAAATTGAATAAATGAATAATATAAAAAATGTGTAAATCATTTTTTTAAAAAAAAACTTTCCGTACCCACATTTTAATTTTTTTGGGATATAAAAAGTCTCAGGAAGGATCATACTATGTCCCCAAAACCATTTGGGGACATGGTATGTCATTTACCACATCCCCAAGTGGGCTTTGGGGACGTAGTATTTGACCACTTACGACGTTCCTCATAAAAATTAGAGACGCCGTATGCCTTTTTCACATCTTTTTTTTAGACGTAGTTTCTTTTCTTTCCATGTCCCCCACATAAATGTTCCTAAAAAACGGGCATATTTTTAACAAAATTATTATTTTATTAATCACAAAAAATGTTAAGTACACACACTAATCACCTGTAAAGCAAAAAAAAAAAAACACCCTAAGATACAACCTATGGAAATAAAGAAAAACCATAAATCCTATATTACAACCTATTCCAATCAACAAATAAATCATATGCTATTATCCTATACCATTCTTGTCTGAATTTGTTTCATTAGTTCTTACTGCATCCTGCTGAATTACTGGGCACAGAGAGGGTGGTAGTTTAAAAAACCATCTTTTCGGTACCATTCCTCTTATCACTTCGGCTGCCCAAAGATCTGCAGCTTTATTCCTACTTCTTGAAACCAATGGCAGTGACCAATTTTACAATGAGTCCAGCATCTTTGTACACTTCTTCACTATATCTACACATCTCCATTCACAGCTTGCCACTTTCCTCTGATTTACCATCTGATAAAAATTATTTGATAATCAGTTTCTACAACAACCTTACCTTCACCAAAGCGAGAATTGTTTTGCAGTGCCTCTAACATAGCTAAACCTTCATCCATGAAATCTGATTTAGCCACTACTTTCCTCTCACAGCCAGCTACAACTCTTCCTTCTCTATCTCTTCTAATCACTCCAACTGAAGCCCTCCTATCAGTCTCATAAAAGGTTGCATTAATATTAACTTTAATTTCCTCCTGATCAAATCTTTCCTATATCACCTTTCTCACCTCCTGATTTCTCCCACTATGCTGACTTGCCTTTCTCTTGTCTGCCTCCCAATAATCTCTAACCAGCCTCATTGCCCTTGCTATACATTTCCAGGGATCAACTTCTACTCCTTCAAATACCCATTAACATTTGAACTTCCAAATTCCCCAACTAATCCCTACAAATAAGGCTAACCCATAAGCTTCAGGCCCTTCAAACACCTTATTGTTACAAGATTATGAACTTGACTATCCAACACGATATGTCATCATTGAGGTTCAAGAGATTAATTTCAGGGATTGGCCCATAAAGATCCATCGCACTAATAGAGATGTCATTTGTTGTATTGATTATCTGGTTTCAGAAGTTCATATTGAATCTATTGAGATAGTTTTGTTGTTGATCATACCTAATGTATGTTTAGGGTTTTTTTTTTAAGACAAGCAGTTCATCTGCAGAGTGTTCATGATGACTATTGTTTTGTTGTAGTATATTTTCTTACTTGTTTATTCCTTTTCCCTTTATTAGAGTACTCTTTTCTTTTCCTTTTTATAAGAAATAATTAGTTGAATCACATGTAAATGAGCCTTAGCTCACATAACATCCACTTCTCCATTTGGAGAGAGGTCATAGATTTGTACGTGTTCAAAAAGTTAGTTAAAACTTAAAACAGTTGGAATTAGTTGAAGACAATAAAGATTAAGAAAAATATACTCTAGCTAGGCCATAATATATGGTACTTCATCTAATTCATCATAACTAAGAAATGATGGTTAACTTAACCTATATTAAATTAGGTTTCAAGTGAAATAGGACATACAAATAAAAGGTCATATTTAAGTATTGACTATATAGATAGAATTGATAAATAATCCTTCCGTCCCAAAATATAAGAGACATTTGAAGAATATCTTGTGTTTTAATTTTTTTTTTCAGTTTTACCCTTATTTAATACTAATATATTAATGTTCGTGTTGACCATAAAAATTATCACTCACAAAGAGAGAAGAGAAGAGTTGGGGGAGATAGAGAGTGATTGATTTTAATAAATATATTATCTCTCTTATTTCATATCTCCTCATTAATAAAGGTATTTTAGTAAAAAAGAGTAACAATTTTGACGTACTTATTGTTTTTAACTGCTATTTTAAACCAAATGATTAAGTTAAATACCTTTTATATTTTAAAACAGAGGGAGTAAGTATTAATTACTTTTAAAGTGATTTATATTGTGGACCAATACATTGTTTTAAAAGTGACTTATATTATATATAAGGAGAATAAGTAATTTTACCAAAAGTACGTTCATTTATATGGAATAGAGAGAATGTATGATGGAAAAGGAATGCACTAGAATATTTTTTGTTTGCCATCAAAGGAATGCACTAGAATTAAATACAAATACATGTGTAATATAATACATTAAATGTGGATAAATAGAAACATGACAAACTCAATATTTGTCTCTTAAATAAAGTAACAGTTGGATTTGCTTTTTTTTTTTTTATTAGCTTCCAAACAGGTAGATAATTTTACTTTGACCCTTCTGAGTGGTATTTCATACTCATCATTAACGGCGAATAGCCAGATAACACCCTGGTGTTAGCTAGCTAGCTAGATTGATAATGAAGAAAAAAAAAAAACCCCTTTATTTCTTCCACTCTATCATATTGAACATCAAAACTGGTCCACCTCAATTAATTACACCCGCTTTGTCTTTTCCCTTTTTTTCTCGTTCTTTTATCAATAATTCAACCATCGAAATAATCAATCTCTGCGTTTGTTAAGGGAGACATATTAGATTGATAGTAACAACAACAAGAAGACCAAGTAAACAGAGGAGAAAAATCCACAACTATGTACATATATTTATATATACTCCCTCTGATCTTTATCTTCTTCTTCTATTATACTATATAATTATGAGTCGCAGTCTTGGTAGGGAAATGAAATAGATTTCTGGCCCCCGGTTAGCCACATATAGCTAGTTACATTTGACAATTATTTTGCCTTTGAAATTCAATTTTCTCGTCTGCGTAGAGTTGAAGAAACCATAGAGGAAAAATCTAATAAGTAAAATTTGAAGTCATTGGATTTGTGATTAATTTTAACAAATTTGCAATACAATCTCATGTTTTTTTTTTGTCATTTTATGATCAATAAGGCTTAATTATTAATTGCCAAAGGTATCATTGCAATGGGACGTTCCACCAGAAGAATAATTTTGGGTGAGATGCCAATTTACAATTAGTAATTAAAGTGATACTTATATATCTGTGCCTAAATCCCTTTTCAAGATAACTAATTAATGCCAGTTTATGTTAATTAAAAGTAAGCAGTACGGGGAAAATAGAATAATAGAAGAGTCGTCGCACATGGACTTACTAACTCAAATGGGTGACATATGGACTCCACCAAGAGCCCTTTTTTTGTGTGTTACAAAGATTAAAAAAATCAATTATAATTCAATTCTTGCATATTTAATCAGTTATTAAGAAATTGTGAGATCTTTCGTCAATTGTCAATAACTAATTGTCACCCACTAATAATTTAAAAAAATTACAGTTTTGCGGAGTCAATGGGTGTGAACCCGTAATTGATAAAGATGGGGCATAGTTGGTGAAGGGGACGTGATTTGTATTTAAACCTGAAGAGTTTAAGATTAATTTTCTTATTTACGTACATAATTGGAAATTGAAATTTAGGAGTGACTTTCATCACTTGGATTATTTTTAGTACTTGGGATTCGATTAGGCTCATGTTTTTGTCGTAACACTCCTTCATGTTTCGAATTTGCTCCCTCGGATTCATGACTTGCTTCCTTGGCTGAACATTATTATGTTTCACTGAGGCCCCCATTGGGCAGGGATCAATCACTTTTCATTCATGGAATTTTCTTTTTTTCTTTCATAAATTTAATATATTTTTACCTTTGAAATTCATATAAAATTTATATTATATATATATATTGGAAAAATTAATTTTTTGTCCTGTTAGTTTTAATTCAGTTATATCTTAATTAATTATAAAATTTAATTAGGTAAAATTAAGTCTTCATAGTTTTGACTCTTTTTTTTTTTTGCCAACGCCATATAATTTTGACTCAATATTTAAATTTTGATTCAATGTGAATTAGTCCCTATAGTTTAGTTATTTAGAATATTAGTCTTTATATTTTATACTGTTAATTTATTTTCAACCTAAGGTTTTGAATGATTCATAAGAACATTGGCAAAAAAAAAAAAAAAGAATGATTCATAAGAACGTAGTTGTATTAAGTTAAAGTTTAATTTAGTTACCAAATTTTAATTGGATCAATACTACACAAACTATGTTGTACCGAATAAAATTTTAAGGGATGAGTTACAATTGTAACAAACTATAAAGAAAAAAAAACATTAATTTCCTTTCCCATAAAAAATTAATTTTTTTAACACGCACACACACTATTGTCATATTGTGTGTGTAGGTGTGTTGGATAATCTTGACTTCATGCCTATCCAGCTACCCCTTGTTTGAGATAAGATTTAGATGGTCTACATTGAAATTGGTTGAATTATTTTCCCGATTTTCAAGTTAAGACTTTTATTTTTTTTAAAGAAATAATCATTATAAGATTATACTTATACATTATGATTCTGTTTAAATAAAATTTTTAATTTTGAAAATAAAATAAAATATAGACTCGTTAATTATAACATCAACTGTCAAAATTTATATCACAAAATAGATTTTAATGGAACGAGTTTTCTTTTTGTAATATTTGCACATAAGATTATGGTAGAGTCAGCAGCTGTTTAAGATTTTAATCAAACATGTATTTGTTATATTTTGATTTTAATTTTGAAGTTTGACAATAAACTTCGACAACATATCTAAGTTCAATAGATTGTTTGTTTTGTTTTTTAAATATGGAGATGGAAATGTTTTGACTAACCCTCATCTCTATTACGCTTCACCCACCTAACCTTGCTCCAAAATTTTAGGTTATTCTCTTTTTGGTTGATGACGAAATTGTGGTTTTGATTATATGTATTGAATAAAAAATTAGATTGGATCGGTAAGTTTGATCGATTAAAATGGTAAACTGCACTTATTCTTTTTAAAACAAGTGAATAACTGAAAAAGGATAGAACTAGTGGGAATTAGTGCAAATCGGTTTGGGCTTCAAAAAATGTGTGTTTTAGTTGTTAGAAAAGGAGCAACATAATTATAAGAATTATAAATTATATTAATATATTTTGAACAAATTTTTAAAATATTTCTATTTTATTTATAGAAGTTTAAAAAATAGATTAACATATTGCCCCTTATTTTATTATTATCATTTTTTTGTTACTGTATATTTCTTTAATTTTTATATCTATATATAGTATTATTTTGTTATTGTCAACAACATTTTAATATGGCTGGTTTGACCTTGATTTAACTCTTAGTTGAATCATTGAACCTTAAATCAGTGTCCAACTAGTTCATTGCCAGGTCCAGTTTTTTAATTCTTTGATTATATGTGTCTTTGCAATTTTAAAAATTTTTAATTATCAAAATTTGTAATATGATACAACTCATTAATGATATCAAATCTAAATAAAAGGTTAATGTGTTATTTTATGTTAAAAATAATTACTAAGGAGCACTAGGTATCCCAGGGTTCTTTAGAAGCAAATTTATTTGGAAAGTGTTAACACGGAAACAAATTCATTCTATCTTTTAAAAAACCAACATTGATTGTTAAAACTAATTCACAAAAAATCGGATTAGACTGGTTTGTCAAACTGGGAACAAGCCTCTAGTCCGATCAGATTTAAAAAAAATTGGAGGGGAGATCAAACCGGTTTTGGACCGGTTGAACTGGGAAAATCAGGTTTAAAAAAGAAGAAGGAAAAAATGAAAAAAAAAATTTCCCATTTACTTATAAATTTTTGAAAATATATTAATATATTGTTACTTCTTTTATTATTATAAATGATATTTATATATTTCTTTAATTTTTATATCTATATATAGTATTATTTTATCATTGTCAATTAAATTATAATATTTTAATATGGTCGGTTAAACCCCGATTTAATTCAGTTGAACCCTAAACCTATACCATGACTAGTTCATTCGCGGTCTGAAAATTCCTTGGTTAAAACAGTGATATTGACCATTAACTTTTTTGACGATGAGGTAAAGGACAAAATTACTACATTTTTTATTATTTCCATATCAAAATTGCTCACAAAAAAATATTAAGATACTGATACTAAGTATTCCTGACTGTTGAGTGATTACTTATAAAGTAAAATTACACCTTGGCTAATATAAAAAGAATTTAAAAAAATTGATGAAAAAGTCCTTATTTAAGTTTTATTGATAAGAAATACCTAAGTTTAAGTATCTGTATTTTATGTATGTGAAATTATGCATCACTTCTTTAGTGTATACAAACATATCATAGGCCTTCTAACTAATAAATTTTTATATGAAATTTTATCCTATTTTTCAAAAGAATTATTAACTTAGTACAAGGTCCTTTTGTAGTTTATAAAGAGATTTTATAATTAGGAGCATATTATTAAGAATATACGGCAATCATAAAAAGAAATTTAAAGGCATCAATTCAAAATGAGGGCATGATGATAAAGAAAGTCAATAATGAGAATTAAAAAAGTGAAAAACTTCTTTTGGGGGAGGAAAGGCATTTTGATTTTTTACTTTCCTTTTTATGATTTATCATTATGGCTATGGCAGCTTCATCCCTTTGCGGTCTCGAAATCTGATGACCTCATCACTATGTGTCGTTTTGGACTTGGCGCTTCAGCCTCCATTTCACTGACATCCTCTCAGTGGCATTTCCGTTATTTCCCTCCAAACTCGTTACCCTTTTCTTCCTTCCACCTCTTCCTCCTTCACAGCCATCTTCAACGCCCACTCTCACTCCTCATACCTCCTTAACACGCCCACCCCTCACCTCATTTCCCACCACTCTCTCTCTCTCTCTCTTCAAAATCGCCGGTCACTTCAGTAACCGTAACACCTCACGTTTCTCCATTCCCATGTGTTTACGTTACTTTCAGTTTCAGAGCACTCACAGCTGACGAATGGGTTGCGTTCTTGCAACGCCGGCGGATGGCGGAGGCCGACGCTCAGATACCGGACCTCAGAATCACCGTCGTCGCGCTCGTCAGCGACATTCTGTCACTGACGGAGGTAATGTCGTTGTCGTTATGAAGGAAGGGGCTGCGAGTGAGAAGGAGAAGCAGGCGACTCGCCATACCGCCGATTTCCCCGGGATTGTTCCGGCTCCGGAGAGAAGGAAGCTTAAGCTTGATCCATTTGCTAAAACTGAGCATGGTTGGCCGTCGTGGTTGATGGATGTGGCTGGCGATGCTATCCGAGATTGGTCTCCTCGTCGCGCCAGCTCGTTTGAGAAGCTTGCTAAGGTGCTTACTGCTTCAAAACTAAATTCCATATCCGTTTTTTTGAAAATTGGCTTTATTGAATCAGTTCTAGAGTGTTTTTCTTGGTTGATCAGATTGGGCAAGGGACTTATAGCAATGTATATAAAGCTAGGGACCTTCTTACCGGAAAGATAGTGGCACTAAAGAAAGTTAGGTTTGATAATATGGAACCAGAGAGTGTCAAGTTTATGGCAAGAGAAATTATTCTGTTGAGGCGGCTTGATCACCCCAATGTCTTGAAACTTGAAGGTTTGGTTACTTCAAGAATGTCATGCAGTCTATACTTAGTATTCCAGTATATGGAACACGATCTCGCTGGGCTTGCAGCTCGCCAAGGTGTTAAGTTTACCGAGCCTCAGGTACGTCAATTTTAGAACTGGAATGTATTCTCTGTTAATTTTATTTTGCGGCCGGCCAAGGCATTAAGTTCAACTATATTAGCTATAATTCAGTAAGCATTCTCCAGCTTTGTTGGCATTGAGATGTGTTTGAGGTTATGATTTTGTTTTGTTACTAAATTCGTACACAGACAACTTTTATTTCCCATTTCAATACTATTTTATATACCTTTGTTTGATTTTGTTTCCTGATCTGAAAATGAACGACACTTAAAACTAAGTATATTATTTTTAACGTGGTGAGATGAAAATAGACGAGAAAGAAAATTTTCATCTTCTCTCACTCTCAACTTCTCTTGGCCCCTGCAAACCAACCATATTTTGAGAGTTTCATTTTTTTGCCTTATTAAAAAAAGTAAAATATATTTATTTTTATTGTAGTTGTTGTTTGGCTTCATATATTAAGATGTGAACAATCAAAGCCAAATAATATTCTTGGCTTGGGTAAATACATGATGCATCTCTTGTTCCAATGCAATGAGCATTTAACAGTTTGCTCATGTTGAGAACACCTAATAGATTATTTGCTTGCTATGCAGGAATCATTTTGTTTTATCTATCCATAATTCATTAGAAAAACGAAGATTGTACGTTATATATGGAGGGTGACAATACTGTGCCTGCAGTTTTTATGTAATTCCTTGAAAGATTGGTAGCTCATTATTTGATTCGTGATGTCTTTATACACTTATTAATTCATCCAGGACTTGTCTTGAAATAGTCATGCCTTGTAAGCATTGATGAATGTAGAAGGGATAATCATTCATATAAGAATAATGTGAAGAAATGTCATACTGAAAGGCTGATTTGTTTCTCAGTATATCTCTATGGCAGGTGAAATGCTATATGAAGCAATTACTCTCTGGCCTTGAGCATTGCCACAGTCGAGGTGTTTTGCACCGTGATATCAAGGGTTCCAATCTGCTCATTGATAATGAAGGAATCCTTAAAATAGCGGATTTTGGCCTAGCCACTTTCTATGATCCTGAGAAAAAGCTGCCCATGACAAGTAGAGTTGTCACCCTTTGGTACCGGCCTCCTGAGCTTCTTCTTGGTGCTACAGTGTATGGTGTTGGTGTTGACCTTTGGAGTGCTGGCTGTATCTTGGCTGAGCTGCTTGCTGGCAAGCCAATCATGCCTGGCCGAACAGAGGTATCATTTGTTTTTTTGGTGTTCTACTATTAGCTATTGTTTAAACTTTGAAGCTACTAATCAGACACAGTTATAATTTATTCTTAAAGATATCAAGTTCAAGTCTTGTTACAGCAACTTTGGTCATTTTGTCCCTCACTACGATGCTCATTGATGCCTCCAATGCCAGCAGTGGTTTGCATCGCAATTCTATCATCAAAGCATTCTTAGTTGCCAACCAAAATTTGTGGGGCAAGCTGCTTTTGTTAGGCCATGTCACCTTAAAGGCTGAAAGAAAAGAATATGAAGCAACAGACCCCTGCTTCAATCCTTGGAAGTTACATTGTATAAGATTTTAATTATGCATTTGTGTTCGGAGATTGTACCCGCCGGTAGCATGCATTAGATAGTTGCCATTCCTAATAAACTTAGTATTTGAGATTAAGTTTCCTTTGTCTGCTGTCACCTGTCACCTTGGAAATATATATATTTTTTGCAAACAAATATTGGATTTTGTGCATCAAATCTACATCTCAGGATGACATCTGACTGGCTTTTGTATTTTCTTGGGCTAGGTTGAGCAACTGCACAAAATATTTAAATTATGTGGCTCTCCATCTGAAGAATATTGGAAGAAGTATAAATTGCCAAATGCTACACTCTTTAAGCCGCAGCAGCCATATAAACGTTGCCTTTCAGAAACCTTCAAAGATTTCCCGACTTCTTCTTTACCTCTAATAGAAACTCTCCTTGCAATAGATCCAGATGATCGTTCCACTGCCTCAACTGCTCTAAGTAGTGAAGTAAGCTGTCACCTTGACATTAAAGTTATACTTTAGACGTAAATTATTCACTTGTATTGTCTCTCTGCAGTTCTTTGCAACTGAGCCCTATGCTTGCGAACCATCAACTTTACCGAAGTATCCTCCCAGCAAAGAATTGGATGTAAAACTGAGAGATGAAGAAGCAAGAAGGTTCTCTCATTTCTCTATTTGATAACATCTGGACTGATTTTTATTTGGTGCTCAGAGATGATGGGTAATGAATTTATATTTTTCTCAGGCAAAAAGCTCAAAGCGGGAAAACTAATGCTGTTGATGGTGCTCGAAGAGTCAAAACACGTGATCGTGGTCGGGCTATTCCAGCTCCAGATGCCAATGCAGAGTTGCAAACAAACATAGATGTACGTGAATCATTCTTGACATTGTTATGTTTGTCTGTTTCCCTCTTAATTGACCTTGGATTACTTTGGTTGATATACAATTCTGACTTCTTGTTTCTCCAACTCCTAGTCCAAGCCATTGAATTCTTTCATGGCTGAGGTCCAACCTTCCTATTTACTCTATCCAGTCCTTAACACGAGATAACTAATTCGTGCAAGGAAGTTATTTGACTAAGTTATATATAACGAATGTGTGTTGATTTCCCTAAAATACTTTTAAATCATGTGCATTGGAACACCCCTTGATGAAAACCCTCTAAATATGTGCAATCAAGAAGGATGCTTTAAGAAAACATTATAAATTTGGGAAATAAAGTGAATTAGGGTTTTTTATTTAAGACTAAAGTAAACCCCTTATTTAGCTGTTATAGATAGGACTTAAGGTAGTACTTTATGTGCTTGGACTACGTGAAAATTTTGTTGACTTGGAGAAATTATTTAATTGGACGGTTCTTCCCATTGAGTCTGTATTCTCCATTAAGCAATATTTCGTGTTTCTCAATTTTCAGAAATGGAGAGCAGTGACCCATGCAAATGCAAAAAGCAAGAGTGAGAAATTTCCACCTCCACATCAGGATGGAGCTGTTGGATATCCATTAGATTCATCCCGTAAAGGACCTGTGTCCTTTGGTGCCACTGATTCTTCCTTCGGCTCAGCGATATTTAATTCAAAAGTATCAGAATCTGATAAAAATCATGATGTTACAACAAGGTATCGCAGTCACACAGGGAGGAAAACTACTAAAGCAGATTCCCAGGTGACGTCATCATGGAAATATATGCGAGCCTTCAAACCAACATCAATAGGCCCATCAATGAACTTATTATTTCGGAGCAAATAATCAAGTTTCTGTAGCTATCGGCATCATCGTAGAACGAGGATTGAGACTTTGATTCGTCTCATTTGGCTAAGCGGCTTGTTTTTTCATTCAATTTTCCTTCTTGCTCTCAATTTTATTCTATTTATGTATAATGTACAATGGAGATCCCTATATTTGTATATTAAGATTAAATCCCGCTGCTGTACAGTTTCTGGGAGCTTAACCATCTCCATTATCCGCGACATTTTTTTTTGTTGCTACAATTAATCGCGACATTGAAAGTGTTCCTTGAAGTTAGGAAGGGAGAACAAATTGCAGGGCTATTTTATGCACATCATAAATCCTGTCTTCCTCAACCGAACTAAAAGAAAGAATATCATTGAAGCTAGAAATACTGAAATAGAGGGACGGGGAAATTCATATACATTCTCTTCACAGGGTATAATTCTACACTAGTCAACGAACTTTAAAACTTGAGTAGGCATATTTACAAATCATGCGCCAATACAAATAAAAATTTTAATAATTTGTAAGAGGGACTGAGGTTAGTCATAAATCATGAGCATTATTGTAATGCTACGCTTTTTGGAGAAAATAAGAGGTCCTATTAACTTTGACTACTTTTATTGGTCTTTGTAAATTAGTTAAAAACATCTTAAAATTTGAAAAAGGGGGATAGTTAAAAGCTAGTTTAAACATGAAAATTATCGTAAATTCAATTGGTTTCCAATCTTGCCCTAATTTATTACACCAAACCCTACAATCATATTAATTTCTCCCCTTATTATCCTTACATTACAGTTTTCTTCTGGGATATATATGGGAAAAATATTTAAAGCTGCAGGGGATTATGGATTTCTGAAGGGGGTTGGTGAATTGTCTAACAAGGGATTCATATTGATACTGGACAGGGAAGACCGCAAACAAGCAGCCCTCCTTGGTCTGGACATCTAAGACTGCACATGTACAAAGATACTTGACATCTATCCCATTCATAAATTAGAATTTGGCACAAGCCTTCCATCAAAAAATCCCTTCCTTCCAACAAAATTTAAGCATATCATGCTCACCATCACGACAAGTCCAGTCAAAGGGGGTCCAACACAAGCCACATGCCATGTATGCAAGCTACTTGATCGTGATGTACCGATTTGTTCCGTGTCTGGCCCAGTAGTCCTTGAGATCCAATGGTATAGATAAATCTTGGCCTTCTGCTGCCACCCTACTGAGCAGTCTTGTAAAGACACTTCCACTCATCTTTCGGCCGCCCATTCGAGAATGGCGCTTGTTTGGAAGCTGTGGCAATGGATACATTGACAAGGAGGTGGTGCAACAGGATGACTGCCACCCGCCATTTCCCCATTTGTAGCACTGCCGTGGTACTCCAGTGCATGTGCAAACTGGGGCTGGCATGGTAGTTTCATCAAATGCAACCAAGTTCAAGCCAATATCCTGTCTGTCCCACTCAGATTTAATTTTAGTTCCTTCAGAAGAAGCTGACCTATTTAAATCCTCACCCATTTTCTTTCCTTTGCTCTTCAATGCCTTAGAAGAAATTGCCTTGTCTTCCTTTTTTCTCTTTGCCTGATGGGATTTCACAGCTTCAGAATTTATTACAGTCACTGGGAAGGCCTCAGTTATGGTGACATCCTTAGTGTTGTATGCAGCTTCTGCCATTTCAACAAGATGGTTTGAGGAGTGGTGCATTCGCTTAGATCCACGTTGAATTCCACTGCCCAATTGGAAATTGACAGCATTGTCCCGGATTTGAAGGGCAGCAAGGGCATTGTCTCGTTCCATTATGGCACTATCCCTCTGAACAAGTGCTTCATCCCTCTGCCGAAGGGCCTCATCTCGAGCAGCCAAGGCATCATTCTTTTCAGATAAAGCTGCATTTCGTTCTCGAATAGCAGTTTCCCTTTCAGCTATGATGGACATAATTTTCTTATTCATAACCAAGGCATTTGGTTCCTTTGTTTGATGTTGAGGAGCCATATTCCACTGCCAATACAGCATACCCAGATAAATAAAGCAGTGTATGTTTGTGTGTGTGTGTGTGTGTCTGGGTGGACTAAATTTATGCATCATATTTACCGGGGAATGAGCTCCTCTGTAATAGTCCACCTTATGCCTTCCATTTTCATGCTGGCAGCTGTCATCCATCTTGACCCAGAAGATTCAGCAAAGAAAGGTGGTGTGACGTCAAGAAGCATCAAAGTTCTCTAAATCAACAATTTACAGCTGAAAAAATAAATGAGGTGGTTAACTGACGGCTTAACTGGCAAGACATACCAAATCCAAATCTATTTTATTGCAGATTTGAAACTCAAAGAAGGTCTGATTCAGCTTGCATTGATACAGCATATTTCATTAAGTTCATGCTTGAATTATACCAGTAAAGCCTACCTTCCCCCAATGAGTATCCTCCAAATCCTTTTCAACCAGAAATAAATATGCACACCATATTTTAATACAACATGCACTAAAGAACTTTATTTCCCTTCCAATGTAATACACATCCTTGATTGAAAAGAGTATATTGGAGGGGAGAATTTGACACAATAATTGATACCTTTCCTTTTCTTTTCCTTGATATAACAGCACACTACCAGAAGTTAAAAACATCACTCCCAAAAACCAACTTCAGGGAAATTAGAGAAGAAAACAAGCCCTGCAAGACCAATCCACCACAATGAAATAGACTTATCAGTCATTCAGTCCTCATAATGGTAAGCACTACTGTCCACAGAAAGGGGGAATCATGCAACACCACTATGACCAATTTTCAAACAAAGTCCTGCTGTAAAAGTTGGCCCTGGGGATGTTTATAAGAGAAAAAGTCCCTTGACAATCTAAAGTCTGCTATCATTGACAATGACTCCAGACGTTAACCAACAAATAGAGCAGACAACAACTGTATAGATATAAAATTGAAACGAGACAAGAGAACCTCCCAAAACTGTTATTATACAAACAACTTCAGAAATCAGACGTTATGTAAAATAGACCTCCACAAATAAGAAAGACACAGGTAAAAGACCAAAGGTGTTTAAACATTTCACTGCATTTTTCTAAATGTTCTTAAATAGTTGGGGAAAATGGCATAACTCTTTTGGGCTTTGATTCAAGTTATTATTTGAATGAATATCTACACATACTAATGCATTCACAGGCTAAGTGAAGCATCTCACAAACATTAGATATTTAACTTTTTCATGTTTGATCTTCACACTATGTCAAAAAAGATATCTAGAAAATTTTGGGCCCTGAACTCAATCAGCACCATAATATGGGAAGCAAAGGCATAATTATGTACTTTCAATAAAGGAAAATATACAATGTAAGTATGACCATTTTTTTTTTCCCGTTATAACTGGTGACCATGGGATAAATGTAACCAAATAGATCTTGAACTCGAGATCACATAACGCTGATTGAATGCTTCAATGGAAATCTTGAATTCAAATTCTAAAGCACTCGACAGTACTTATAAAAACTCAACCCATGATTACATCACATAATGTGCCCGGTTCTAAAATTTCACTAATAACACTTACATGATAATTGAGTAGGAAAAGTTTAAAAAGAATAATATTGCCTATAAATTTATGCCAAATTTCGAAGACACTAAAAACTCCAAATACTCACTAACCAAACGCCAGGGCATAGTGGAATTATAACTTTGCAGTGTGGATTTAAGATTGAAAGCTCTAATAAATATAAATAACCAAAGAGAAACTAAACCAAGTAAAGAAACATGATCGATCAAAACTTGCAGCAGAGCTACGGTTTGAAGCAGATTTAACCTAGGAAGTTAGGAGCGCAACGAATTTAAAGATTAGGGTTAAAAAGAGAGGACTGTTAAAAACTCAATGAGACAGAAGACTTACAGGTAACGGAGTAGCAAAGCGGCTCGCAGTCGAAACCGAGAGGGTTAACATCCAATTTGATGAGAGAGGGAGAGGGAGAGGGAGAGGAAGAGAGGGAGAGAGAGGCGAAAACTTGAGCCATTGGCTAATTCATTACATGCTGTGTCAGGCAATTACAGAACCTAAACGACATCGTCTTTCAACTCTAACTGCGTTTCGATGGTCCGTCAACATACAACGCAGCCTTTTTCATCTCTTACAGTTTGGCCAATATGTTTTGGACAAAAGAACGTTAATTTTTTTTTTTGTTTTTGGCCAACAATGAGAGAGAAGCTTTTATCTGAACTGCTTGTTTGGTCTGATTTATTTAAAAATTATGTGTAATAAATAGTAAAATGAATTTTTATATTACAGAAAATAAATAAAAACTAAAGTCATATATTTTTAAGGAAAATTCCATTAAAATACCTTTTCAAATTATAAAATTCTAAAAAGCCTGTTAACATTTCAAAAAGACATTAAGGTACTATAGACTAAATTTAATTTTTTTAAATTCATTGACATGAACAATGATTATAGACAATTGGGTTATGAAAGAAGAACCTATAAGTGGAAGGCCGACCTTTTCTTATAGGCAGTAATAATTACTCTCATAAAATCAAATCATTCAGCTGTTAACCTACATGTTCTTTCATTTATCAATTTGCCTTTTAATAGTTGTAATATAATTGACTCAAAATGCATTAATTTCTTATGGAGTTTAAAAAGTGTTAAAAGAATGTGCTATTTCTACTCGCTGCTGAAGGAGGTCTTGGTCTATGTTGTATTATTCAGGTAAGTGATGCTCTCTTAGCTAAACAAGCTTGGAGAATCTTACCATCTCCTATTTCTTTGCTATATAACACTCATGGGATGAAGTATTTTGATCCTTCAAATGCAAATTTGACAAGAAAACCATACAACTCTTTATGGATTTGGAAAGGTGTAATACAATGTTATGATCTTATCATTAATAATTCAAAATGGAAAGTTGGTTTTGGAAGTTCTGTTCCTCTAAACCACCCATTGTGGTAACCCATATAATGAGAGGCCAAAACCCTCCATGTTTTTTTGAATGAAAATAGAGACTACAACCATTCTACTAAGGAGTTGCACATAGACAAAATAAATTCCTGTTATTCCTTATCAACAATCACTAGCTATAAAGGAGGAGGTGGTTGATCAAAGATACCAAATTACCTACTAGACTATGAGCCAACTTAGTTAAACAATCAACTGGACTATTTTCCTCCCAATAGAGATGACAAAATACAACATGTCAATCCCTACAAAAAAGTAATCTAGCTTCCTCAACAATATCCTAAAAAGGGTGATTAATATCACACCTCCTAATAATCAGGTTAATTGCCTCCACACAATTCGAAAATAAGTGTATATTATTGTATCCCCTTCCCCAACATATATTTAGGCCATGGACCATCCCTATGATCTCAGCTACAGTTGGAGGAACAAATTAGTTTACTATTGAATTCACACATCCATTTGTTCTCTTTTCCCCAAATGACTCCTCCATATTCACTGTTGTCATCTTGTAGTACTGATCCATCTACTTTCAATCGAAAATAATCCTCTACAACATTCCTTTCCACTATCTCAACAATCAAACCCACATTATAAAATTTACAATGAGCACTTAACTCTTGATCAAAACAAGCACGAAATAATGTGTTATTTACCCCTTGCAATTCTCCCCCTTATTACCCCAAATAGAAAATTACATCTTCCTACCCAAATATCCTAGCATACATAGCCAAAGAGGGTAGCCCATGGAACTTTTTTGGTGTAAGACATGCCTACTTCATCTGAGAGATTTCACTTCACTCATTCGACTCCTTGCAAAGACATAAATGTAACATCCCAATTTTTATCCTTAAATTTAAGTAATATTACAAAATGAATAATTTATGATAAATGGAATTTATCATGTAAATATTTGTGTAATATGAATTTTACTCAAAATATTATGTATTATGTATATATATATATAAGATATTATAGTATGAAAAAATAATGAACAAGGAAGAAAAGAAAGAAAAGTGGAGGTAAATGGAAATAATGGGGTCTCAATGTGCAATTTTTCCCATTACCACATGGGGTCTTTAGGTGTAATTTTTCCCACACAACTTTTTCTATATATTAAAAGTGTTAGAAGAGAGAGAAAGTCTGACAGTTTTCTGCCACTTCTTCTTCCTCACGCTAGTTTCGCCATTTTTATAGTGTGAAGAAACTTTGGAGCTATATTAGATTGATTAATGATTGTTGCTATTGACACGGGGCTTTGATTGTGGTAATATTATCTTACCTGGCGAGAGGTAACCATTTTCCACTTGTCATAGATGCTAATGTCTTGCTTTTGAGATATTTTAGTAATATGAAATAATGAAATGTGATATGTATTTTCCATTAGCACGTTATATACTTGATTTGAGAAAATCGTCTTGTGGCACTTTGGACTTGAAGAGAAAATGTGAAGTGTTGAGAATATGTTTTATCTTGAATTGTTGGGAAGAGTATTACTATGAATAGTCATGAGATAATCATCATGCACTATTGACATTGTGATCCTGGTGGATTTGATTGTGATTGTGATTGATTAAGAGAGAATAGAGGAAATATCATCACGTGATAAGATCTCAATTGGTGCATATTGGGTTGGTTGTTCATCCCTATTGGGATAGGCCTTTATGGCTCATGCATCATAGAGAAAAGGATAGGCTTTTCAAGCTCTTTTTGCTCATAAAAGAAAGGAATAGACCTGTGTGGCTTGTGTGTAAGAAAAATATTATCACATGATAAGACCTCCTATTAGTGCACATGGGGTTGATTATTCATTTCTATTGGGATAGGCGAACGTAGTTCATTCTAAGATTGATCATGGACTAGACTAGACCGGGTCTGGCCCTAACATGAGGTCTAGTCTGGAATAGACCTCAGGCTGGACAAGTCAGCCTGAGGTCCGGTCTAGTTCAGCTCTGGCTCGAACTTGGGCTGGACTGGACCAAGTCCACTAGACTACTTGGACTAGTCTTGGCAATCTAGGTGGACCAGACCTTGTCACCTGGACTTCTTGGACCGGTCCAGGTAGTCCAGGTAGATCAGACCAGGTTGATATTTGGAAAAAAAACTTCAAAAGTCATAACAATAGTTAAAACATGTAATAGACATTTTGATGTTTTCAATCGCGGGACTTGTCCCACCATTTTCATATTTAATGTCTTGCATTTGACCTACTACACAATTTCATTGAACATTGCATAATACAATTAACAACACTTTAAAACGAGTTTGATGTCTACATTGATGGCATTCACCTAAAATTAGAATGCCCATGACATTAATTACACTTTCCATGACAGCAATACAAAGAGAAAATAAATAAATAATAATAGTAATAATAAGGTGAAAAGGAGCATGAAATCTCACTAGGTTGGCACCAACAATGATTTTAAAAAATCCAATCTTGCTAATCCATTCTTCAATCATCAAAGAGGAAAGCAAGGATAACATTTAATTACAAAGAATTTGACCTTTTAATTAGAAGCAACAATGACAACCTAGATCTTCCTTTTCTTTGATTGAAATGGAAAGAGATTGTCTAATTTGAGAGAGACACAACATAGAGAGAGAATGGGATCATTAGGGAAAGAGATAATGGAGGCAAGAGGGAAAGAAGTAGAGTTATCTATGAGATGATGAAGGAGTAAGATCAGACAGCACTAGATGCAAATGCAACTAATTAAGTATCCTTTTATAAAGTGTCAAAATTGCAACTATGTTTTGTCCAAACTAAAACTGCCAACCTCCAAATGGAAAAAAATTTCAATTAAAGCAACATCAAATGCACATGAGATTTCAAAGAGCTCCACATAAAATGTGAAAAGGAAAGGTTAAATCCATTACAAGCTGAACATTGAGGGGTTAATCTCATCTCCAACAACATGCAATACAACAAAACAACGGTCTTAATTGTCAAAGCAATTTTAAATGTAGGAAAACACATAATATGGCACATGTCCTACTTCTACAAAAACACATGTAAATAATCAATCATTATTTCAGATAGCCTAAAATAGAAACAAAAAATTTCATCATGAACACAAATAGTCTTAGTACTTACCATGCTCTAAATCCAAGTTTTCACGTTTGAACTACCTTATCTTCCACTTCTTCCTCCTCCTTGGTGTTGTGTCCTCTGGTTCGTCTTCCTTCGGTCTCTCTTCAATGTTTCAAAGTTATACTTATTTGTGGGTTTTCCCCTTTTTTTGCCCTCTTTAAGAGGCAAGATTAGAACCTATAAGCCAATAATAATACATAATAATCTAATATAATATAAATTCATCATAAAATATAAAAGTTTAACTATACGTCCACAACAATCTCTAACAAGTCATGCCGGCTACCTTAATACATTTCATAATAACAAGCAATAAACACATAAACAAGTAACGATAAGTCTAAGATAAGACACACAAGTGAACAAAAAAATGTTGGAGCTCTAATTTATATTCCTTGAGCATCCATTGTCTTTCATTTTTCTACTCCACCTTCAATGCAACTTGATCCATCTAAAAAGAAAATTGTATGTGTTAAGAAAAAAATTAGTATTAATGAAATATAAAACCTTGAATAATAAGTATGGAATTGAAAATGTTACCTATAATATTAATAACATTTTCAGTTTCTTGAAAGTTGTCAAATTCAGTCAACATAGCAGCTAATTCCAAAAAAGATTAACTAGCAAGTAGCCAATTTTGGGCACAAATGAGCGGTTAAGTCATCTTAGGAGATAGATTACTCTTATAATCATCAACAACACGTCCTCCAGTGCTAAAAGCTGCTTCAGAAGCAACTGTAGATACCGGTTAGTAAATACATCTCGTGCTATCATGGCAAGCACTCTGTACTTGGTTGAATTAACCTTCCACCATGTTAATATGTCAAAATCATCATCATCAAGAAGAATGTCTTCAACCCCATTAGCTACAAGGTATCTATCCAATTCAGATTGAGGATCTACTGACGAGATCTTTTCTTTTTGGGATGCCAACCACCTACAACCAGGGTCCTTTTACTGGCATTTGCAATGGAAGTGATGACACTCCCACAAGAACTCAAAGTATTAGCACTAGCATTAGAGTGCAAAGTGTTGGTACTAGCAGAAGAGTTCAAAGTGTTAGCACTATTAGACCTGCCTGTTTGAACACCAAACTTTGCAGAATACTCTTCAAACATACGATACAAAGTATTTCTTGCCTTGTTTTTCATGGACATAAAAAGTTGATAATTATGAAAGAGTTGTTCAAATACATGGTTGATGTAAGCAAGCTTTTATCAAGGATCTAGAATCAAGGCAACAATCAACAATGGATTAAAATTATTTGCAGCCCCCAATATTTATCAAACTTCATCTTCAAGCTTGAGGACATCTCCTTAAGAAGAGGGTCCTCAGACACAATATTCTCATTTAACAAGTCTTGAATCAATGCAATTTGATGGAAGCATGTGTTTGTAGTCACTGTTAGTGAACTAGAAAATTGCAACGTCACATCATAAATTACTTTCAAGAATTTAAGAAAGACATTTGCCTTGTGCCAATTTTGTTTGTTAGAAGGGACATTATGATATTGCCTAGAGGAAGTACCCATGTCGTCATCAACAACTTGGTCTTGGATAGAGTAAACATTCACATCACGCTTTAAACTTTTCTTAAAGTATGTCACATAATCTTTGTCTTCATAATCCAATCTTTCAAATGCCAGTTGGAATTTCAAGGCAACATCTAGCATTAGATATGTAGAATTCCATCTAGTGCTAACATCTAACACACATATTTTTTGCATCAATCATTTCCAATTCACATAACTCTTTAAATTTGTTGAGATAAGAAGGGGAGGAACGAACATACCTCACGGCATTTCGAATTGATTCAAAGGAGTCCTTCAATTCCTTCAAGCTATCAGTCACAATCAAATTAAGAATATGTGCAGAACACCATAGTTGAAGAAAATTACCACTACAAACAAGACCTTTCCATGTCATAAATCGGTTTCTCAATTATGACAAGGCCATATCAATGGATGTTGCATTATCGACAGTGATGGTAAACATATTTTGTATGCCCCAATTTGATAAACACCTCTCAATTGTCTTTCCAATTGTCTCTCCCTTGTGATTTTCAATCAAACAAAAATTAAGAATCCTTTTATGCGGCTTCCAATCATTGTCAACGAAATGAGCTGTTAGACATAAGTAGTTTAAGTTTTGTACTGATGTCCAACAGTCTGTAGTGAGGCAAATACGATAAGTATACTTCTTCAATTGATTCTTCAACAACCTCATTTCACCCAGATATAATTTCCAACAATCCCTAGCAATAATATGTCTAGAAGGGATTTGAAATTGCGATTCTAGCTCTTTGACAGATAATTTAAAACCTTGCTTCTCGACCAATCTAAATGGCATCTCATAACATATGATAAACTCTGCTAGAGCCCTACGACATTGTTTTTTATTAAACATATGAGGTGTCAAGCTTCCTTCTTGTCCACTTGGTGTCACATAATTCAACATGGACTGTTTTGATATTTTGGTGGCCCTGTGAGGATTTTTCATACATTTTTTCAAGTGTCTCTTCAAAGAAGTTGTACTGCATTTAACTGGATCACAAGCATAATCATTATTGCAGTACTTGCATGCAGCTTTAACCTCTCCATCTGTCTCCTCCAATGGTAACTTGGTAAAATGATCCCACACTTGTAATTGTTTCTTCTCAGGTTGTTTTTTCTTCTTACTATAATCTTTTTTGGTTTCATTTCCAATGGTAATTGTAGGATTAGGATGAGGACATTCTACAGTGGTAAGAGGTTGGTGAGGATTAGTGGTATTAGCAGGAGTGGAAGATGGTCTACTAGAACTTGGAGTCTCATTCTCACCAATATTGGGAGAAGATTGGAATAGGCCAACACTTGAAGATCCCTCATTTTCCATGCCAACTTGGTAAGATGAAAAACTCTTAATCATTATTGCAACACCAATAGTTCAAAATGCATAGATTAAGCAAAGTAACACAAAGTAAAATATAACTACATAGCAAAATCCATCTCCTATTACATATATACAATAGAAGCATTTTCATGATCAATAGAGTATTTAAAAACTTCATAAAAAAATTCAGCCTTCCACGCAAAGTTCTCTCAACATGCATATATATATATATATATGAAACACAAACAAAAAGTCACGAAGAATAAGCATATATGGTTTCTTGATTTTCATGTTATCACATAAGTAATAGTTTTCTTAAAATTTCAGTAGCTCTTGCGTGGAAAAATGACAGAGTGTGAATTAATTAAGCAAAGTAACACATAGTAAAACATGACTACATAATTAAAGAGTGTGAATTAATTTATCATGAAAGGTCAATACATAATTTTATACCAATTGGCATATAACAACAAAAACAGAACTGAGAATGACTACATAATAAAGAGACCTAAAAATTACCACACACCATCAATGACTCAACGGATTCGAAGAATGAAATCTAAGAAAGCAAAGGAAGAAGTCTTTCACGGTGGTGATGTCAATTTGTGAAGTAGAGACAGCGATAGCGATAGTGACTCAGTGAGTGAGGTCGATTTAGGAAGTAGGATAGGGATGCAGAAAAATTACCTCCACAGTCCACGGTGGTGGTGAGAATGATCTTGATTGTAAGCTTGCAGACCTTCGTGGCAGCAACTACGGTGTTCCAGTGAATGATGGCATTCCGCAGAGAGAGCAGCTAAGTAGAGATCGACTTTTCACTTCTACTCAGCGAGCTGCGGCTGCGACCTTGTGTTAGGAGAATAGGAGCTGCGGGTGTGGGCTATCTGTGTCGCCACTGCGCGTCGGCTAGGGTTCTTCTTAATGGCTAAAGCTTCAGTTTCAACTTTCAACTTTCAACTTTTAGATACTATTTGGTTTGAAGGGAGGGGATGGAGGGAGAGGGGGGAGAGGGGATAGATGGAGAGAAAGGAATACTACTTTATTTGGTTTGATTGGTAGGGATGGGAGGGAAGATGAAAAATTATCACAATTTACCATTTTACCCTAATGTATTAACTTATATTTTTACTAATTTATTAAAAAATGTTTTTAATTTAAATTAATTTTAAGTAATATATTTTAAATTTTAATAAATTTCATTATATATTAAAATATAATAATTTTTTATTTCTAAAAATTTATTTTTAAAATTTTTAATTATAATAATATATTTTTATTTTAAATAATAATATTTTAATTTAAAATTATAATTGAAAATACTATAATTATAATAATTTGTTATTCATAAAAATATTTTTTATTTCAAATTAGTGTTTTAAAAACATTTTTTAAGATAAAATAGATATTTAATAATATATTTTTTATTTAAATTAATTTTTTAATTATGTATTTTGATTATAATAATATTCTTTATTTATTAGTATAAATATTAAAAAAATTTATAATAATTTTTATTAATTAAAATATATATTTTTAATTATTATAACAATAATAATTATAATAATATATTTTTAGTTTATATAATATTTTTTAATTGATAATAATAATAGAGAAGGACAAAGCTGTCATAATATTTAGCTCCCTTCCAAAACCTCCCAATTTGGAGGGGAGCAAAATAGGGGGATTGGAAGGGAGGAAAGGGTAAATTTTGACTCTTCTTCCCTTTAAAATTTTTAACCAAACAAGGAGAGAGGAGCCTCTACCCTCCTATCTTCTTCCCTCCCTTCAAACTAAACACACCCTCAAGTAGCAACTCAAGTAGTAATGGCGGAATCTCGAATGTGAATGACTGCAAATGGCATCACGTGTGTGTTCACTGTGTTGTGTCTTGTGTGTAATTATGTACTGTGCAAGTGTGCGTATTAGCCTATTAGGAAACCGAATGGGTCTTTGTATTTTTGGGCTACTGAAGTTGGACAATGGAAAGTATTTTTTCTTTAAGGCCACAAGCCCACCATGCCAAGCTGAGTTTTTTTTATGTATAATATAGGTTCGGGCCAGACTGGGCTGGACAAGGGGTCAGAGGCCTTGGTCCTTGGTCCAGTCCAACCCGATGAACCCAATCCGGTCCAGTTTGTCTCTTATTGTTTCAAGCCACATTTTTTTAGCTAGATCAGGTCAGGTCAGACTAGCTGGACTAACAGGTTTTTTACTCATCCCTAATATATGGAAAGATATTTGATTGTGAAAGTTAGTTTTTAGGTAGAAAAACTTTCTAGAAACTTCTTTTCTCCTATTCTCTTCTTCCTCTATGTTACATCTTCCATATGATGTGATTGGAGTCCGTATTGGTATTCAAATCTCGTGTGGGTACACAATGAGTCAAGCCAAAATCCATTTACACTTGAAATCCTTCAGTAGTATCAGAGCAAATGATTTTTCTAATGCCTATTAATTAGTACGGTATGAAAAATATACTAAAAGTATGCTAGCTTTTGTTCGTAATATTTGTCCTTCTAATCATCTTATTTGGCTTCAATACATATTTTTTCCAGGTGATTATCAAATAATAGATTTATTTTATTTCCTTATCTATGTGCAAATTATTCACTACGTTCATTATTGTGGTTTTGTTTATATGAACTTAGATATTCAGTCGCCAAAATTCTTTTTCTTCCAGATGCATGTTGTGTTCTATTGTTAACGAGATCTGTGTCTTATCATACTAAATATGCATAAAAGACGTAGAAGATATGTATAGGAAAATCTAGAGCGACAGAGAACAAACAAGAACACTATGAATAAAAAAACACAAAAAACGGATGATTTGTTCTTTTGATATTTGGGTCTTTCGAAAACATAGTCTTATGCCATGAAAATAGTCCCATTTATTGTCACAGCTATGTGAAAACCAGAAAACAAAGTCAAACACAACCATAACATAAGCAAAAGCAGTTTTGGACACTATACAGACGACGATTACAGAACATAATGAAAACAAAATTGGGTCACTTGAAAACATTGTTTTTAGGCCACAAAAATAGTTCCATTGTGTAGATCATAGAAAAATGAAGAAAACAATACTAAAAACACTCAAAACGGACATTAGACGGAGAAAATATGAAGGACGGAAGGTACAGGATCAACGGACCCAACCCATACTCCAATCGAGTCAGTTGTGACCCGGCTGGAGGTTGAAAACATCCTCTAGTCACCAAAAATGACATCATTTCATTGTTTCTTAAAAAAAATAGACTAAGAACATGTTCAAGTTACAAATTGAAAAGGAAGACAGAAGATATCAAGTTACAGATTGGTGAAGGATCTAGATGAAGAATAAGAACATGTTCAAGAATGAAGATATCAAATATAAGGAAAAGTCATGAAAAGAAGGAAGTTAGATATTTTTTTAACAAAATTGTGGGGAATAATCATGATAAGGAGAAGAGATTAAAGAAAGAATAACTTATTAGATTTGATGAGTAAATCAAGATTTAAGTTTTGTAGATATGGTATTGGAGGTTTCAATGATTAAATGGTGGTTGAGATTACTCAAATTAAAGCTAAAATGACTTCACGGAAATTATCATAACTTTTTGGGAGAGTTATCCCAAGATAAATATCGAGGTTAGAAAAAAACCTTTAAGGAAGTGGGAAAACTCGAGGTTAGAAAGAAAATCTACTTCAAAGGAATATAGAAACCTTGAGGTTTTGGAGGAAGTTGAAAGTACGTATGTGGACAGTCAGTTAGTTGATCCCCAAATGGATATGTTGTGAAACATTCATTATATTACATCACATGGTGCATTGCATATTTATTTATCACATCCTATATGATTGATTATATGTTACTATTGAGATTTATATGAATCTTACCTCTTTCCAAAATCTTTAATTTACTTAGTTAAAGGAAGCGGCTATAAGGTAAAGAGGTAGATACCAGCAAATGAAAGTTTTAGTCCTATTCAAGGGTATTAATGATCTGCTGTTTTTATTTTTGGAGATTTGTAGATATTAAGTGTAAACCATGTGGGATTCTGTAATGTAATTAAGTACTTTATATCAATACACTTTATGCTACTTCTGCTCACCATTTAAACTGTGTATTAATACTATGATAAATGTCAAAATATTAAAGGGTTTGACAAAAAAATAAAACTAATACGTTATTGTTATTAACAAAGAATTGTTGTATACGCCCTTAACATATTACGGTTCAGAATCGTTATTTATCTCTGACGATCTTTTATAGCGCCCTATATTTGATGGTTGAGAATCGTTATATATGGTAGACAATAATCGTCATATATCACAATTTCTGCTATAGTGTTTTGATATTGAAAGAAGTAACTATAACAAATGAGTGGGTGAGAAGTACAGCATCAAACTCATGTCTCAAAATAATGACAATAAGTAAATGTGACGTGTTAAAGAAGATAGAGTTAAAAATGACAGGGGGAATTTCAGTTAAAGACTAAATAAGGAAATTAATATCATAACAACTTATAGACAAGTGAATGGGTCATATGGACAAATATTTCCCTTATTCATATGACACATTCACTTATTTATGAACTGCTCTAATATTAGTTCTTTTATTTAGTCCCTATTTGAAATTCCTTCAGAATGATAAGCTTGAGTCTGTCATTAAGGAGATGTTCCAATTTAAAAGAGACAATTTTGATATGCCAAACTTACTGACTATGAAGGAAGCCCGAAAGTTTATCCCATGCATTCGAATTAATAACCTTATTATTTAAATAATGCATCGGTCATATAAAAAAAAAAAGAGTACACATAGACAAACCATAATGTACGTCTCTTATCTTTTTTAGTTACATTCATGTATTTATATATTCTAAGCTAGCCATTTCAATATACCTATAATGGGGGTCAATCATTTAGAAAATATAATTGAAACAAGTGAATTTGGGGAGTACAATAACAGACAAGAGGTTTCCAAATCTAGCATCTTGTTATCAAACCGTACACTTACGTATGAAAGAGGAAAATCAACTCCAGCTACTAGTTCACCAATTTTTCAATCAAATAAATTGGTTTGTTATTATTTTCCAAGACGTAATAATTCTTATATTATATTTCTATATTTTTTTTATGAGCTTTTCCTCTCCATGGATCAAAATATGGTGTGACAACCCATAAATTGTAAACCCCATAAAAGTCTATATATAATGGAAAACTGTGGTTGCAAATTCTATGTAAATTTCTGAGGTTTGAGAGAGGGAGAGAAAGAGAGGGAGGAAAAGGAAAAGGTAATGTTAGATAGAGAAAAAAGAGTGATATACATAAATACTACCTCCAGTCTTAAATATAGAACTTAATTGATTTTTTTAGAAAATTTTAAGAAAGTTAATTGAACTACTTTAAAGCATTAAAAGTTACCGTTTTTCTTTAAACTATTTTGTTTGATTTATGAACTAATATATAATATAATAAAACACAATATATGATATAATCCATATTTTTTTGCAATCATTTCTATTAAAAGTTACTTTTCAACATATCAATATAATAATTTTTACTTTTAGATAAGTAACTTATACTGTTAATCTAAACATAAATCATATTACACAATTTGACTTTTATCTAATATAATTTTTGCAAAAGTTTGATTGGAAATAAATCATTTTTCCCATCGTTATTGGAAACACACCCTTAATGGCTTTAGGGGCAACGAATGGGCTGTGACGACGCCGACGGAGGATGATGCGATGGACTGCCGCAGGGCAAGACTCCGAGGACTACACGGCAAGAGGAGGAGACGAGCGACAAAATGGCCAACAACGAGCACAACTGAGCGAGTTCCCCCAAGCACAAGCACAAACGCCTCAAGTTGGGTGAAAATGGTAGCCAGGAGTTAGCATTAAATAAAAAACTAAAAACATAAAATTAATCTTTGTTGTTCAAACATAAAAGTTGGGTAACTTGATTTTTGAAATTATATTATCATATCAACAAAAGATTAAAATATTATTATACAAGTTTTCATATACATATTAACAATATATTGATAAGAGAGTGAATTTTCATAAATTATATAATTTATATTGATGTGTAAACTAATTTAAATAATTTATATAAATGAAAAAAATTAACAAACATATAAGAGTCTTCTCATCCCCTCTTGAATTAAATAAAGAATCATTAAAAACTTATCCCCTTCCTAATCCTTTCTCTCCATTTAAATCAAATAAACTAATCACCTATCATTTCTTTCCATTCCTTCCCACTAAACTAAATAGGTCCTTAAATTTGTCCTTATTTTAGTTTTAGTCTCAAGTTTTAAACTATAAGTTTTTCAAGTTTCATTTCATTAATAACATTGATCCGTATAATACAATAAGAATTTGGATTGTTTTACCCCTAGATGAATGGAAACTAATGGTTTGAAATGTCAAAAACTAAAATTAAAATCAGAATAAATTTAAAGAACTAAAGATGATATTAACTTTTTAATAAATATTATTTATTTTAGGCTTTGGTTCTAATTTTTGTAATAAAGTTGGAAAATTTATTTCAATTATTTATGGATGTCTGTGACAAAAACAAAAGGCATTTATAAGTGTCAAATATTATTTTCCATAAATTTTTCAGTGGGAATGCAATTTTCTCATAAATTTTAGAAGTTCAAACATATTCAATTTACTGTAGTACTCCAGTCATAAAATCTTAGAACTTCAAGAAGGACCGATTTGATTGAGAATGACGCTGGCTTTTGATTGATTACATTGACACGATCATCTTTCATCTTAGTTTTGGGTGTAAATAAAACTAGAAGGTTTGATGTGATTAAACTTTATATAAAAAGCAACTATTTCAAGAGAAATTCTTAAACTCATTCCATTTTCGACCCGGAACAAAAAATACTAAAATCTCTCTATAATTTATTTCATTAATTTTCTGATCTACATTTTTTTTATCAAAAAAAAAAATACAAGAGCTCATCCTTAGATTCTCATGTTCATAAATCAATAGACACATTCCATTGGTAGAGTTCTTTGTCACGCACTCTCATGAGTTCTATAGTGACCAACCCAGATTCTGCCTCGTATCTGAACTCCACATCCTCTGAATCAACTGTTATCTTCTTGGGTTGAGCTGATGAATAAGCTCCAAAAAGGCCACACTCACTAACCTTCATGACCACATTTGCTGTTCCATTGGATTCCTCGTACCTCAAATCCTTGATGGCTCCGCCTGAGTTGACCATCTTTGTCAAACCAATCGCGGCAAACTTCACCCAATTTGTGAATTCTTTCACGGGAACCACTTGGAGAACTTCATATTCTCTTGATTTTAATGTAATTGGCTTTGATGCATCTTTTTTGGAAGATAGACCACTTCTCCTGCAAATTGCCATAAACCAGCATGTTAGATTTCCATACTTAATTGCAAACACAAGTACTTATATATACACTCCTCAAGTCCTATTTATATGAATGTATAATATTACCTTTCATTTGTTATTGAGTTGATTTTATTTTTATAGGATATAATGCAGTATACTAAATAAGGGTGAAATAACAAAGTTGTTGAAGTTAAAGGCAGAGTTAATGAAATTTAAAGTTTTTCTTAATTTCACTAAAGCAACACGTTGGAACTGATTTGTAAATAAAACTAGAGGAATATATAGAGAGGTATCATGTGAAGCCTAGTTAGAAACATACCAGCAACATGGGCAAATGTAATGGTTTCTCCTGTCCATTTGTTATCGGCAACTCCGGACAAATAATCAACATCTTTAGCTCTAATGATGCCGGCCAGTGATTGTGCCGGGATTTTCGTCGTGGATGAGGTTCTTCTTCCCAACTTTGCACCACCCAGCTCCCTGGCAGTTGAACACCCACCAACAACTCCAGAAAAATCGTTCACATTCCATATCTTCAGAAGGCTGCAAAATCAACTTTCAACGAGCATTTTGGAATCTAAGAGCTCAATGATCTGAGAATTGTTTCATTTTGGATTGCTTTACTTACCTCTTTCCATCTCTGGCAGGATCAGAAAATAAATAATCCTTGGTTGGCCTTCCTGGAAGTTTAGCCCTCCATATAGAACCATCAGGGAGTGCAAGTTTCTTTAATAGATTAAAGTCATGGTGCCCAGGCTTATCACTGTCAAACATGGAAACATTCAAATGTTAAGAAACCATTCTTCCCAATTATACATAACGATGCCGTATCACACTCATTAGCAATGATCATACCTAACATAAATAGGACACCCTCCTATAGCTCGAGCCGCGCTGTGATCTTCAGCCATTGGATGTAGGCTCTGTCATACATCAAAGGTTCAAATTTGATTAGCTCTTGAAGAGCAAGTGCAAATTAATTTACAGAAAATGATGGGAATTAGTCATTTATAAACTTTACCTGAAACATATCCCAATCTGCAGGCTGCTTAAATTCATCCAGGAAGATGGTGTTGTGAGCAACTGATGCAATGTGTATTGTGTGAGAAGTTGAATCTCTTGGCCAAAAATCATCTGATACCCTTACAACAGTAGACCGTTTTGCACTATACAACAAATAAGTTCACACAAAATCATTATGAATGAATTATCTCACTAAATCTCATCATTAAACTTTTCACGTAAATATACAATTCTACCTTTTATTTATTGTCTTGTAAACTATGTTCTCATTAGGTGCAGTAGATATTAAACAAAAGTAAAGTTGGCAAATGGTTAAATTTTAAGGTAGAGTTAATAGTTTTTCTCGATTCTAATAAAATGGGTTGGTCCTCCATGTGCTTTGCACAAAGAGCACTTCCTTCTCATTCACAATTTCATTGTAGTCATAGCCATCTAATATTCAGCAAGCCATCCGGAGGAATGCACCAACACAAATTGAAAATCAATAATAGTTTGACACTAAGCAAATATATCCAATTCCCATTGTTCACTTACCATAAGGCAACGATAAAACAAACAACAAACATCATAACATCACCGACCTTTGGGATAATTATAAATGCACATAAGGTCAGTTGCGTTAAGCAAAACAAAAATGACACATAATCAATCGCATCAAGTCAGTTGTAAAATGTTCAAGGTTCCTGAACAGTGCACAACAAATGGTACACACTATAACACAAAAAACTAATGTTACATTGTAGCAAACAAAAAAATTAGCAATACATTCAAATACATAGTTATTTAAATAAATTCACAATCTTCTGATCTTTTATTTGAAATATTGTAATCTTTTTTTGTCCATTCAAAGAGCTGGTTCCAGAAATTTGACTACTCTGAGAAAGAATCTTTTGACCAAATTGAGTTACGACTGGTGAAGAGCTAGATTTGAAATTACATACTGAATTAAGAAGTTACCATATTATTATTATTATCAAGTGATACAACAAACATGTAATAGTTCATTACTTTAAATTGCACAAAAATGGAACATATTATGAAGCATTCATTGTAAATTAACAGCACATTGTTTTAACATATGCTATAAATGCATACTTGATGTCCAACACAAATGCAGAATAAAAACAAATAAAGGCAATTACTCATGATATTCATATACAATAGTATATAATTAAACCACAGGTGTCAACCACAACCATTACTCATAACTAAAAAAAAAACAGCGAACCTGCATCTAACATTTCAGCAAATTCTTGTGCTTCTTTGATTGGTGAGTTAAAAAGCACTCTTGTAGCATGGAAAGAAGAACTACCTAGCCATTTGTGGTGCCCCTAAATGATACAAGATAATACATGTCATAGCATGGAAAGAACCATTGTTCATTGCCTTGAAGAATAGCCCTGAAGTCTCCTTCAAGTAGATGTAAGAAAACTACATATACAGAAGCAGAGTGGTCTTGTGTGTCAATATCATAAGCGTTGTATGCTTCCACAAGCAAGAACTGTGTCTCAAAGGGAATGTCTCTTCCACAAGTACCCATCCTCTGTGTCATCCACCACATTTTGAGGCGGAATAGACACATAAAAAGCAGCCCACTGAAATCATTAATATTATTATTAATGCCATTAATAAATCCCAACAATAAGTTACTATGACATCAAAATAGTTTTATAAATTTTTGGACAAAAGAATTTTAAAATTCAACTTTAAGCTTTTTTTAACCAAAAAGGAGTAAAAGATTGTCTCTCTCACACACAAACACCATTGTCTTAGTTTTCCATATATGGAGACACATACGCAAATATATATGTAGTTTTGAACGAGAGGGAAGGATGTATGAATTATATATTAATAATATGTTACATATAAATTTTAGATTAATAAAGTAAATCTTGATACTAATTAGCCTTGGCTGTTCTTATGCTCTTACTCTTCTCATCCCCTCCTCTTTTCCCATTACTCAATTTGGACTTTGCAGATGATGTTTTATTAAATATAATACTTTATTCTTTCTTAATTATAAGACACGGTTGACTTTTTTGGATAATCTTAAAAAAGTTGATTATATTACTTTAAAACATTAAAATTTATCGTTTTTCTTCAAATTATTGTACTTTATTTAATGAATTACTATATAATATAATAAAATACAATATATGATATGATTAAGTAACTTATTATATTTCTTTAACTTCTAAAAACAGTCAACTGGATCTTATAATTAGAACTGAGGGTAGTATCATATTATTAAACAATAAATAAATAACTTCAAAAACTATCAAATTTTAGTTACCATAATTTAAAACTGCAATAAAAAATTATTTAAAAAATAGTTTTACAAAACATTAAATCTAAATCACCTAAATTTCAATCTAATTGTTGAGATAGAGAAGAGGAAAAGAAGATGAAGGAAAGAGCAGAGGAAGTACGTGTCGTATTTACAATTTGGGTTGCAACATCAATAATAAATAATAATCCAATTTGATAATGTGATTATATTATTATAATTCTCCGTCACAAAATTTAATAAAACAATAATAATGATTATAATTTCCATTATGTCTTTTTTTTCAAGTTCTCTATTTTAATTTGAAGGTAAAAAAAGTCATAGATTTTAATAGAATTTGACTATTAAATTTTTTTTCCATAATATTGCAAGATTTGTAAATCATAAATAGTGAAATTTCTCATAAATTTGTGTCCTGATTCCTGACATGAGTGTTCAAAATCAAATACAATGAATATTGAAGACCATACATTCTATTAATTGGTATCCCAATTTAATCTGAGTTCAAAAGTTCAAATTAGTATTTGGTAGGTTTTGTTCAATAATTTAGAAAAAATAACTACAAAAAATAAATGAACATATGCGATAAAACGTTTAATTCATTGATCCGGGAACCGTTTCCCTGCATTTCCCTATCTCCCAGATTAAATCTAGGTGGTCTAGATTTAATCTAGGTCGTCTAGATTTAATTTGGACAGTCCAAATATTTTTTTTAAAAAAATAATTTTAATAGATAGAGAAACTAAAATGAAAATAATATCTTAACTAACATTTTTTTAAAAAAAATAATTTTTTTATTTTTAAAAAAAATTAAAAAAAGAAAAAAAAATCTGAACTATCTAAATTCCATATGGACAGCTCAAATAGGATGAAATCTCAAAGGACGAGCAGGGAAGTTCGTTCGGGGGTGTTTGTTTATGATCAAGTCACATAACAATGTGGCGGAGAGCCTCGTAAAACCCCAATGTTTTAAATAAACAATATCTCTACCTTTGATATTATAATATAGGAAAAATGGCAGTGAGGTCCCAAATAAAAGAATTTACGTTAAAGTGGTTCCGATATAGAAATAAATTACTATCAGGTCCCAAAGTTGTTAATTGGGACTTGGCAGTAAAATATTCCTTATATTAAAGATTTAACAGTAGTATTTTCTTATTTCATAACCACTTTAACGTAAATTCTTTTATTTAAAACCTCAGTGCATATGTCATTTTGGTGTGAATGAGATTAGGGTTAAGATGGCCCCTTTCATTAGGGAAGCTAAGTAAATACAAGCTAGCGCATATAATTGGAGATCTGATATCTTTTTTGAAATTATGGATTTTGTAAATAGGAAGTGAAGACATTTTTATTAAAAATTTATGTAAATATTCAAACCTCATTGCTTCTTTTGTGTGTTTGCATGTTTCATGCTATCATCTCGTGTGAGAGTTAACATAAGAGGAATATGATTCAGAACGAGTGTTAAAGGTTACTATATCATTGTGTTGAAGACATATACATTACTGAATCTGCTTTTTATATTTCTCAGTACTTAAATGGAAGATTATTTTGAAGAAAGCATAATAAATAACCAACTTAGTTGTTTTTCTCTAATAAAGTCTTGAAAAAAAGGGAAATAGTAAGTGAAGTTTATAGTAATTTTTAAGGGGAAAGTAGACAGGGGGCAGGGAATACAACGATAGGGAAATATATAGATGTATGTGTGTGGGGACATCACATGCATTTGTGCAATTTATAATACTCTTATCACTCTTATTGTAAGACCTGTTTATTTGATTTAACGTATTAGGAAAACTAAATAAATTATAACATAATTATTTATAACACAAGAAATGGGTTGAAAAGAACGTACTCATGCATATTGTGCTTATAGGGGTCCAAGTTGTATCCACTCACTTAAAAGAAACTTGAGACGTGTGTTGTGTTATTTAGGCACAAGTTCAGAGAAGAGTCATGCTTATTTATATCTTGCGGTTGATGTCAGTTTTCATACACATATTTTGATTGATGTGGATTTTTTTTTTTTTACCTAAGCCCATGAATATTTACTTATTGATGTAAATTATGTTTGAGACATTGTCAACCATTAAATATAAGACCTCTCAAAATGGAGATTCAAATTTTAGTTCGATATACTGTGAAGGACTAATCCATTATTTGTACTATTTTTTTTTTCCTTAGGTGGAGCTGAGTTGGAAGTAAGGTGGTGGTCCATTCCATTTGGGATGACTTGAATGTCATAATGATAATAATATAAAAAATGGTTAAGGTGCAAATTTATTTTAAAAATTTATGCTAAAGAGTAATGTTATCTTAAAAGTTTTCTCAAATTTCACCTTAAAAGTTTCAAAACATATCAATGTTACTTTATAACGTTAAAAAACTAATGCTGATCATGACCAATTGTCATTGACCATTAACTTTTTAATAGAAAATGGTAATAGTGATACATTTGGGAACTTTCAGGTTGAAATTAAACTTGAGAAAACTTCCAGAACAATATTGCTTCTCAACAAAAACTTCCATAACAAAATTTCTCATTAACCCTATAAAAAATAAAAATATAAGGACTAAGTTATAGATAAATTAAAAATTTAGCAACTAGGTCACATCAAATTTTAGTTGAAAGACCTAGTTACAAGTGAGTTAAAAATTAACTAAGGTGCCGTCATGTTAAATATGGACACCTCTTATAATAGAGATTCAAACCTTAACTCATCATATTATGACAGATTAATCCATTCCATTAGACTCAACTCCCATTAGTTAAAAAACATAAGTTGATGCATTGAATCTTTAGATACTTGTCCTGCATGAAGCCTAAGCTAATTGCTAATCTCAAGGCCCAAGTTTTAAAGTCTATTGATCTTTTAAAACGCCCAAAAATAAAAGAAAACAAAAGGAGATTTGGGCCCACCTACATGAACTCATTACATGAGCTAAGAAGAAGCCCATGGGTCGATGTGGATATACAAAATGCAATTGAACTTTATAAGAATTGCCAGAAACAAATTAACCAACGAATAAAAGTGTCATCACAAAGATGAAGCCAGTCCACCGTTCGAATCTTGAGAGAGATGCTTATATTAAGTGTCACCTGTCAAACCATGTCTCAAATAAAATTATCTTTGATAAGAAGATGCATATACTTATAAAAATCAAGTTGGTTTAAGGAATTAGTAGGGGTTGAATCTAACAAAATAAGCTAATCTGTCACAATGTGACAAACTAGATTTTGTATTATTGATGAAAGATGACTTCATTTAGGGTGTGTTTGGTATGAGGGGAGGGGAGGGGAATTAGGGGATTTTGCTCCCCTCCCCTTATTTGGATAACAAAAAAAATTTAGGAGGGGAGGGAAAATATTATATTTTGGCTTCTATTAATCAATATGAATATGATCTTTACTTTTTTTTAATATGTATAGGTTGTTTCCCTTTTATATGTATTATACATTATTAGTATCATACTCTATTGTATTTTTTTATCGCTCTATACATATTTTTAATAAAAAAACAAATTAATACACACATTTTGAAAGTTGTTGGTAAAATTTTTTTATTACATGATAAATATTAATTTTCCTTTATATAGTATATTTCAAAAAACTTTTATATTAACTAGTGTCTATTTTATTTTCTATTGATTAAATTCTTATGTTGTTGATTATGTTTTTTTTACCTTATCAAAATCCCTCATCTCCCCTTCATTTTTATCCATTTAAACAATGTAAAATAAAATCCTTCTCAAACCCTCCTCCCTCCCCTCCCATTAAAATACCTCCATTCCCCTCCCCTCCATTCAGCCAAACACACCCTAAGTCTGTTTGATATGAGGGGAGGGGAGATGAATTGGGGGATTTTGTTTCCCTCTCCTTGTTTAGATAGCAAAAACTTTTAGAGAAGTAAAGATTTTATGGGTAATGATATAAAATTTAATAAAACAAATTAAGATAAAATTTAATTTCTCAAAGAAGTGTTCAAATATCTCTCCTCCTAGTTTACCAAATAAAGCTTATAACCACATCCACTCCTTGTGACTGAACCAAATAATGGGATGTTTGTTTTGGTTTTAAACATAAAATTTTAATTTACTTGACTTCTGATCTTAAACTTAATTTTATCTTCTATAAGATTTATAAAAATAAATTAAAATTCAATAATAAGTTCAAAGTGTCTACACTATAAGATTTTGCGATACTGCTGCATAAGTATGAATACTACATTTTAGAATAAACCATTTAAATTTATCATAGACTAAATGGGGAAAAATGAAGAAAAGTTAATTGAAAGGTAAATTGCTATCAACGATCTAAATCAAAATGCTTATATACATATAAAATTTACAAAAAAAAAAATAATAATTTGTGCGTATATGGATTTATCATATCTTTCTACCGATAAAATATTTAATGGGCCCTCTCTCATTCTTCTGATTCTTCCTCCTCCAGTCTCTCTCTGCGACCTTTTCTCTCCTCTATTCTCTCTCTTCTTCTGCTACCCTTTCTCTCCGCTGTTCTGCCTCTCTCGGTACGCGCCCTTTTCTCTCTATCTAGCCTCTCTCTCCTCTTTGCCTCTTTTCTCCACTACCTCTTCTCTCTCTCTCTCTATCTGCCCTTTCCTTTCTATGCAATCTCTCCCTTCTCTCTACTTCCTATCCTCTCTCTCTCCTCTCGCTATCTAGTCTCTGTCCTCTCTCTACCTTATTTATTTCTCACTCCTCGTCCTCTCTCCTCTCTCCCTCCCTTGACTTTGCTCTGTCTCTCTCCTCTATCCCCTTTTCAGTCGGTTTTTTTATTATAATACTGTTAACAATAAAAGAAATTATTGAAATACTGTATAAAAAAAGTAATTAGCGTCATGTAAAATCGTTTTTAATTTATGCAAATCCTTCATATTAAAGACGATTTGCTCCGTCTCTTTCCTCCATTCTCTCTCTATCTAATCCCTCTCTTCTCTGTACCTGCTTTCCTCTCTCCCCTTTATTCTCTCTCTCCTCTCTCTGTTTGTCTCTGTCTTCTCTCCGCCTTCTTTATTCTCTCTCTATCTTGTCTCTCTTTCCTCTCTACCTCCCTTGACCTTCCCCTCTCTCTCTCCACCTATTCTCTCTCCTCTCTCTATCTAGTCTCTCTCTTCTCTCCACCTGCTTTCTCCTATCTCTTCCCTAGTCTCTCTCCTTTATTCTCTATCTAATCTCTCTCTTCTTCAACCTCCTTGTCTCCGCCCTTGTCTCTCTCTCCGCTATTGTCTGCCTTTTCTCTCTACTAATCTCTCTTCTCTCTACCGAGTTTCCTCCGTCTCTTCCCTAGTCTCTCCCTTTTCTCTCTATCTAGTCTCTCTCTTCTCTCTACCTCCTCTCCTCTATCTCTTCCCTGTTCTTTGTTTGTTCTGCATCAGGTACGCACGTTACAAAGCTCTCACTTCGTAAAAAAGCTCACAAGCACTCAGTCCGCCGGCGTCGGTTTCCCCTGCAGGTAAACTTCCCTCTATATTTACTCAAATATCAACTCTGCACAATATCGTTTTCTATGCTATATTTCTTCTGTCTCGTAATTCCATATTTCCATATGCCATATATTTGGGTAATGCTTGTCTCTCTACATTGATTCGATGCGGGAAACCAACCTTCGCCTTCCTGGCCGCTCCCACTCCGGTTAATGCTCTGTCACTCACTTGCCTCTCATCCTCGGCAACTTCAATCTTCGCCTCCGATCTGTTAGCCTCTTGCGTTTGGATCAGAGAGAGATTATACATTGATTCGATTCGGGAAATCAACCTTCGCCTTCTTGGCCGCTCCCACTCCGGTTACTGCTCTGTCACTCACATGCCTCTCTTCCTCGGCAACTTCAATCCTCGCCTCCAATGTTTTGGCCTTTTACGTTTGGATCAGAGAGAGACTAAGAAGGCGATGGGAGGAATGAAGAAGAGACGAATGGCGACTTGGTGAATGACTATGAATCATCTTCGTCGGAAAAATCTCGCCGCTCTGTCACGAGTTACCTAATCAAGTCGATGACGTTCTCCACCCGGAAATGGTGGAAGAGCTGGCTGAGTTCTTTGACACGGAACTTT
>JBAGKO010000016.1:4718951-4729344 GCA_037177275.1 Acacia concinna
TTTCACTGGGCAAACTTCAAAAATTCATATCTCTTAATATATACATCCAAATCATGCAAATGACATATCAAATTAAACCTTGAAATGTCTAGTTTTATACTGAAAAATTTCATGATTTTTGAACATCATTGGTCTAAGATAAACTGACATACAATAAGACTGTCCCTAGTCTCATTACAGAAATTAGCTAAAATTTACTTTGTCTATGATTGTTACACCAAAATTGACTATTTTATTCCCCTTATATTTTCATATACTTAAGGAATCTTATGAATAAAAATTTGGGATGTTACACATCTTTTACTTATTTTTAAATAAAAAATTATTTTAAAAATTTTATCATAAGTCACTTTTTTACTTATCATCCAAATATGTTTCATAAAAAAAAAAGTCACTTCTGTAAATTCACATCCAAACACAACAACTTCTGATAAGTCACTTATTTTTCTGAAACTACTTATCATAAGCCCATAAAAAAAAAATCGCTTATCATAAGCCGTATCCAAACGGGCTTGACCGCTTTAATTGTCAAAACATTGCTAAAGTGTTAATAATGATTAGTCATTGGCCTACAGGACTGGGAGATACTTTGCGAAAGCAAAAATAAAAGAAGGGTGCAAATTTAACATCATCTAATACAATTATACACACATGAAAAAAAACAAATCAAATAAACTCGAACACAGCATTACAGGAACCGCCAACTTTTCTCCTAACAAGTGTAATCACTTCATTGATCGCCTTTTATCCATTAAGCTACCACAAAAGAAAGAATGAGCTGACACAAAAATAGGTGGCCTTGCAAGTAGGTGGAAGATGGGAAGCTTCACTATTTTTTCAAGTGGATTGACATAAATTTTGGGGAAAAGCGAATGTAACAAAATTTGTAAGGAACAACCAGTGGTTAGATGCTTCTTACTAGCGTGAGTGAAACTAAATCAAATTTCTTAACAGCTCAATCACTTGGGACAGTGCAAAGCAACCCATGTCCGGGACTATGCTCCAGAGGATACATTGTTGTGCCCTTCACATACTTTAGGTGGTCGAGTGCCGCTTTTCTGAGCTTCAAAACTGCGCTTGGATTTCTTTTAACCTGCTTCTTAACAATGGAACATGCACCCAGTGGATCTCCTGATCCTGCTCCAACTCTCCTGTAGTCATGATAAATGAGAATAAACATGAATTTAAATTCCACTTCCAATCAGGAGTTCAATTAATTTTTACACCATAATAAGCAAGTGTAGTCTAGCATTACGGTAACTATCCACATAATATGTCTCTTACTCCTAAAGTTAGCCAGATTATCTGAAGTTCTATACAATAGAAACTAGCAGGACTAAATGACCACGGTCAAATAAGTTTGTGTTTTGAGAATTGCCAAAATTTCACACGAGAAACAGGAAAGGGGCCAAAAGTCACGTATTATATTTAGAGAGAATTACATTGAGGTCCCAAGTAAAAAAATTAATATCAGAAAGGTCCCCATTTACAAGTGAAGAGTTATTATTGACAAGTTAAAGAGTTATATTAATAATCTGAAGAATTAGTTTGGACTTATCAAAAAATTAATTTCCTTACTTAGGATCTCAATGTAATTCTCCCTTATATTTATTGACCACAAAGAACCACTTCATTGATCAAAATTTTAGCAGTCTTGGCAGTTGAGTCTGGAGAAAAAGCCACCAGATAAAATTGCAGTTACTACTATAATTAACACTTCAAGCTCCCCCATAACATCCTTTCAAAAATGAAAACAAATTAGAAACCATGTGGCCACAAAGAAAACTAATTATTTACCTCAAGAATTTCTCTGATGCAATCCTGGCTGCTCTAATTGTATGATGATCTGGAACCCATTTTACAACACGATTTGGATCGGCACGCAGCGGAGAATGAATTCTGATAAGCTTGACAATGTAAAAACAAATTATCAGATAATTCCCCAAAAAACAGAGAGGCCAACAAGATCATACTCATATACCAAATTCAATTGAGTAAACATCCTTATTGCTTATGACTTAATCCAAGTATGAAGCTTCAAATATTAAGCATGATTCCCGTCATATTTTTTTCTTTTTTGGATCAACCACAATTCACATCAAGTAGCAAGAGGAAAAATCCTGATCATGTACTCTTTCATAAAGCTAAAATAAACAAAAAAGCAGTTGACTTACTCCTAAGCACTCCATCATCTGGTAATAAGCTCTCCCATGCAATGGGGTATGACCTTTACGAGATTCAGAGAAATATCTAGTCCTATAAGAAAAAGTGCGATGGTTCTAGTCAGATAACCACACTCAAACAAATAGGCGATTTAACTAGAAATCCTAATTGCATATAAACAATTTTGTTTTTGTTGAAACAACATAAAGACAATCATATACCATTCTTTATATCCAGGATCCACAGTGAAGCCATACATATCAACCGATTCACATAGAGAGAGAGCAAATTCAAGAGCCTTTAGCCCTGTTCCTTTTGCTGCTGAACCAAAGGATGCACCTAGCATGAGATATATTGGATTTGTTATGGGCATTTCCTGCAAAAGACACAAGCCAAAAATAATAAATAAGGACTTGGTGACTCCAATGGTGTGAAATGTTTTTGTGCGTGCGTACATGTGCTAGTGAATTTATGGGCAATTGTTACACAGAAATGCTGCTGAGGAAACAAACCCGAATCATTTTGCTCATGATATCATGAATTGTGGTTTTTACTATCAAGACCTCCTTCCTTTGTTCTGCAAAACCAGCAGTTTGAATAAAGTTCTAGTCAATCATGAAAGGAATCATGCCAAGTGGATTTCATATCCGTGAGCTTACCATCTAATTCTACAACTTTGTCAAGTGCTTTGGCAGATCCCCGATTGAGAAGACGAAATGTGTTCTTTTTACCCACATATTCAGTGTAGTTCTGCAGTTGTACATGAATTTGAAGGGAAAAGGTCAGGACTAGAAGAAAAGGCAGAACACCAGTAACATTTATTGATCCAGTAAAACCTGTGTCGGAGCACCATTTTCTCTGATAACAACATCGTAGCCATCTATCTCCTTCCCAAATTTTGTCTTCAAGAGATCTCCCGAATTACCAATGACAGCACAGCGTCCAAACTGCCTTGGGAAATATGGTGGTGTCTCAGGGAGCACCAGTGAAAGTTTCTCCAAGCACAAGGTCTTGTTCTCACAGTGATTGCTTTACCAAAGAAAGTATGAGGCAAATCTTACTTTTTCTTTGAGAAAAATCAGCCAAATTAACCACTATGGGAGTTGGTTGGTCACTAGGAGGCCCAACTTCTTGAAGTTAGGCCTCCAGCCTGCCTCGCAACTAAGAAAATAGCTTAATAGAATTTAAATTCTACTTCCCTGATAAATTATATATCCCAAAATCACCCTTAAAAATGATGAAATAAAATTCAGTTAAAAGGCTATGTTTGTCTTTAGCATGAAAAATATACTACATTTCTTAAGAGTAATTTAGAGTTCCCGGGACTTGAAGAAATGAAACAAATAATCAGCTATTGAGAAATTAACTTTCTGAGAAGTATACTTTCTGGGAAGTTAAATTTCCACAAAATTTGGTAAACTGAAACAAACAACCCTAAGAGTCCAATATAATATTCAGAAATACGTGTATATACAAAAACCTTTGCGATAGGATGTACTCATTAACTTATAGACTGAAGAACGCAAACCTCCTTTCTTAACATTAGCTTCCCATGGAAATGAAACCCACGTTGGATTTGACCCTAAAAATAACATATTGTAAAAAGGTCTGGAAATTAATTAAATGTCTGAAATCATAGTCGTAGCTCACGAAAAAATATCTGCATTTTTCCAGGATATAAAGTGAAGAGTAGTGCACTTCTAAATTTGGAAATACTTCACAATATTTGAGACACGACCACTAATCATTTATCATAATTTATAAACATAATTATAGATTATTTTTGTTTAGCTACCAGCCTAATGGTTTAAAGTCAGACTTACAGAAGTACTCCTTTGTTGATCCTCTGCCACGCATATTCCTCCCATCCATTTGGCAAAGAATCAATGAATTCCTTGGTGAGTATTGTGGTGCTATTCCTCACCTAAGAATCAATCCATGATTCAGGAATACACTATAACTAAATTTGAAGCAAATGACACAAAATTCCTTTATTATTCAACTCAAGGACAACTGTGAGAAAGAAATTAACATTAACGTGAAGAGAATGGCAAGAATGAAACTAATTCTTAATGGTTATGGACATACTGATTCATAAACATGTTTAAAGAAATAAAAAGAAAACAATACATTTTATGTATCTTAGATTGTTATACTAGAAAAAAATCAACTAAATAAAACGACATTAAACTATGTTGTTCGCATCATTTACTTACGAAGGGGGGGAAAGGAAGGAAAAAGGCTTCATTATAACATCAAGATAATGTTTCAACTATCTCACTATCTTCTTTTTGGTAGTAATTCTTTCACAGTTTCACTTGGGTCAACCGAATCAGGCACCAGCATACATGTGAGCCCCAAATATATATTTTTTTTAGGGGGAAAAAAAATCAAACTGTCATACATATGTTGTTAGTATGCCATGGCAGTATTGACGCACTTGTATACAGGTTTGTCTGTGCTTTATAGGGTGCACCATAAGACCAAATCAGAAAAAAAAATTTATAAAACACATCTTAAGTTGGAAACCAATAGATGAAGGTAATCGAAATGATGAGATGCAAAGATGAAGGTGCTCACCTGTTCCCATGTTGCCACAGCTTCACATAGGTTGAAATCAAAGGACAAAGCTTCCATTTCACCAGTTTTGGGATCTCTCTGTTTACACAGAAATCTCCACAGGTCAACAAAGATTACAATGGACAAATAATTGACAAAAAGGAACACCATTCTGCATGATAGAATTACAAATTTTAATCTGTTTGTAAGCCATATGATATCTAAGATATCAGTTGACTCCTTCGTAGGGAGGAAAACATATTTCTTAAGTAGTAGCATGTCATAACTTACAAATTTGCAGAACCATACCAGTAAATTGGAAACAAGTGATTTTCATAAGAAATAATTAGTTGACTGAATGTTCTAGAAAACGTACCCATTTTGGGATGGTATCACTAGGGAAGTTTATTGTGGTTTGGCAATAATCTCTGCCCCGAACAGCATTGAGGCCTAGGCCGTTTGCACTCTGCATCAAACACAAAAATAACCACCAACACGATGTGAAAAGATGATTGAGAATAATTTTCATTAAGTATTATGTCTGTAAGATCGATTCTCCACAATTAAAGGTAAAAAATTTAGCCAAACCTGAACATAAAAAGTAATATATTCCTTCAAGACCAATGACAATTCTAGTTTTTACCAATCCGTGGGGATCCTGTTATGTTGAATTTTCCTGGCATTGGCTTACCAAAATGTAAACATTTCCAAATTTTTTAAGGAGTCAAATTTGTAATGAACTCAACCATAATTCTATAAGCACAGCAGACAGCCTAATTTCTTGAGGTTTGCGTAAACTCAATCAAGGCCCTATTATATTTCCAGCAGACAGTAACTCTCATATGCTCAGACAACTAATCAAGAAAAAATGCGCATAAACTTAACCATATACAACTTATAAAGCAGCGCCTTTTAAACACACGCCAGCACAAGTAGAGTAGTGAGTTAAAAAACGAAGGATTTATTTCAACGCTGAGAACAGCAAAACTCACCACGCACTGCTGGAAACTGTTGTGCAACGATAGCAACGCTTCTATCTCATCGTCTGTAAGCCGATAGCTCCCATCTGTCCATCATTAGGCCATAATTAGACCTCAGGCAACTAAGCCCTTTACTTCACGGTTCTCGCATTCCTTTTCTTTAGAGAATAAAACTAAAACCTTATTTGATTCAAAATGCGTACAGGAGCGCCAAGTTACTCAAATAAGAAATGGGCAAGGGAAATGCCAAGTGAATCAAATAAGATATACATACATACAGAGGGATTAGAGACTCCAGTGATGTAGATGATAATGGCGGCAAATCCAGATGACAAAGAAAGCAGCAAGCCCAATTGCAGAAGTCTCATCGAATGCTAAATATCAGAAACGGAAACGGCCAATAGAGCTGCACAGCGAAGCTGCTTTATATCTGTGAGGTGAGAGGATTTCCAGAATTATAGATTTTGAATCTGGGAAGAGAAGGCGATCGAGGGAATATGAGTAATGCTCCTTTCCTGAGGTGAAGTGTTTAATTCTGCAGAGAAGGGCTCAGAAAGCAGATCGAATGTTCATCATTAATCAATTAATCAAACATTCTTATAACGAGATCCTAGTCGAAGTGCTTCGATTTACTTGATCGGTAAAGCTTTGTTGATTGAACAAAATGGAGATCCCTATTCAACAGTTGCATAAGATTTTTTTTTTTTTTTTGGGCTTTGTCCGAACGAGAAAACAAAATCCAGTTTCCACTTTCCACATCACACCGACAAGCATCGGAAAAACAATTTTTTTATGTAGTTATATTATTAATAATAAATTTAATTGTTTAAATGCCATATTCCATATCTAAATAAAAAATTTAGTTAACTTTTTTTAAAGAAATTAAATATATCACTTAAATCAGTTAAGGGAAGTTATAATTAAAAAAATTACAAATCTATAGAATTAATGTGGTGTTTAATTATAATTAATAGAATATTCACAAATGTAATTTAGACACAAAGTGATTAAATATGAGAAATAAAATATATATAGGTGACCAAATCAAATTTATAATTAAATTTATAACTTGGAGGGAATATAATATATTTTAAATTGTGTATCATCATAGAGGAAAAAACTTAGGTCTAGTTTATGAAAAGGAATTGCCAGCAAATGAAGCGCTAAGCTACGATACTACAAGCGACCGTGATTAAAACTAAAATCTGAGTTGCCTCCAACATCAGCAACTTCTGAAAATTATGATGGCCAAGCTTTTACCAGGAAAATCAAGATATGGTCAATGGAAGCATTGAAAACAAACAGAAAAGCCTTCTAAAGGAATCAAACAAGGAAGGACTCTCTTTTTATCTTTTCATCATTTTCCTCTCATTTATCTTTAATTTAAGATAGTTTTTAAATATTTTCTTGTGTGGTTCCTTTATAACTAAATTCTACATAAAATGAGTGACATTTTGATATATTATGGACAAAAAAACGGATATGTTTTAAATTTTTTTATGATTTTTTAAAGTTAAAACTCTAAATTAAAAAAATAATCCTATATTTTTTTACATGTAAATATTTAAAAAATCATAAAAAATTTAAAACAGATATATTTTTTTCCCTATAATATATTAAAATGTCACTTATTTTATGTAAAATCTAGTAATAAAAGAATCACACAAAAAACTATTTAAAAATTACCTAAAATTAAAAGTAAAGGAAGAAAAAATGATGGGAAGAAAGAGAAGAGAAGTTCCTTCCATCAAATAAACCCTAACATTCCTTATTGTATTTTTCTTAATTTGCATTGGAATCAATGGAGGCTTCACTGACTGAAGGGTATTATGCCAAACTAAGAGACTTTAAGGTTGCCGTTGACTTTGCTTCCTCCGGTATTCGCTCTCACAGCAGCTCCTCTCTCTTTTTTAAATTATTATTTTCAGAACTTTTATTGGACTGACGGCAGTTTGAGGGGTTTAAGGCTGATGTGGAAAAATAACCTAGATGGCAATCTCAGAATCTCTTATTTGGAAAATTAGATCAAAAGGACTTAAGAAATTGGATCTTAAAAAAAATCAAGTTCTCCCCGACCAACTTAATTATGGTTGGCGAAACCGAATCGCAAAAAAAAAAAAAAACACTATGGTTGGTTAGAAAATAATTATTTTAAAAGAAACTTGGTATTAAAAAATTTGCTTTGATAAATATATGTTATACTAAGTGCGTTAAATATATTTAAAACTGGTCTTTCAAAAAATAATCAATTATGTGTGAATCTTTGAGAGTGGAAGCATAACAAGTCAGCGTACTTGTCTCAAAAATTAAGAGGGTGGAAGAATGAAATTCAAATATTTTTTCTAATTATGCATCTTAATTAAAAATTCTTAAAAGAAACGTTTAACTGAAGACTAAAGTCCTGGGCCAATAAAAAAAAATTGTCAACCTAAATGGTCCTAGGATGCAATCAGAAGCTGGCCTCACTTGTCTATATTTTTTTTAGTTTGGGGCTGTTTCAGAAAAGCAGGTTCGGCCAATACAAGAAGAGATTATAAAAGCTCTAGCCCATTGTATAAAAAAAAAGGTAAAGCCCAGTACTATAAAAACCACCCATAGCCCAATTCACCCAACATATAAAACCCATTAAGGTTAATCTACATGATTGCCCAATGGGCCGTTTAGTACACTGAAATTGATTTTGATAGAAATGAATATAGATATGAAGATGAAAATAAAGTTTAAAAGTAAATTTGGTATGTCATGGAAATGAGGCCATTTTTTTTATGGCAAGACCAAAATACCCTTCTAAATTTTTTTAAAAAAAATTCATAGAACCAAATTTCATCTTCTTCCTCCATAGTCCACCACCACAATCTAATAGCCATAATTAAACCCACCACAATCATAATACCAATAACAATTACACCAGAAGAAACAATTGCAACACGTGGAGAATCAAACACAATAATCAATCGAACACCAACATCTACTAAGAATTAATTGCAGAGTTTGGAGAATTAAACATCTTAAAGTTGAAACCCCCCCCCCCTCAAACAATTAAACCCAAAAATATCTATTAGGACAGGGAGAAGATCAAGAAGTCAAAGATCTCTACCATCAAACATCTTCGTCGTCGAAGATCTCTTTCATAAAAAATCTCTACCGTCAAAGACCTCTGTCATCAAATATCTCTTTTGTCAAATCACTAGCAAAAGTAGAGGTCGTTGTCACCGGTTGCTAGAGGCCATTGTTTCTCTAGTTGCTGGAAGAGTAGAGTTCGCGATTCAAACTGAGGTTATTTATTTGGTGATGGTGAAAGAGGTTGAAGGTGAGGGTCCTTTAATATGGCCCCTTAAATTTGAATCATTAGCATTAGAGATCTTGTTTTCATGTAGGAGGCCAATTTGCAAGCCATGGCGTCGATAGAGGTGGTCTCGATGGTCAAGCGTGGTGGGTGATTGTCAAGAAGGTAGAGAGAATAACGTGGAAAATGAGTACATAGACTTACAAATTGCACTATACCAAACATGCCATCAGCATGGAATCAAATTCTATGACTTCAATTCCACCATACCAAATGGAGCATAAGTCTAATAGTTTTTTGGCTAAGTTCAATAAATCCTTTAATCCCTAATATAAGACCTAATTTACTTTTTTTTTGAGATATTAAAGAAGCTAAATAAATCATTTAATCATAATATGTTGTGTATCATTATATTATATGTCTGTTTATAATCAAGCAAATTAGTTTTAAAAACAACTATAAATATAAACACTTTACTGTAACTTAATTAACTTCCTTAATTCATTAAAAAAATTAAGTAGGTATTATATTAATGGCTGGATGTAGTATTTTAGCAAGATCAAATGGTGTCCAAAAGTTCATAAATCATACAAATAAAGAGTATTGGAAAGATACCAACAATCCTTAATTTTTAAATGGAGAGGCTATGAGCCTATGACCGCTTAAATATGGATCTCAAATAATTCAAGTTTTCATGAATGCCATAAGTGCCTTTAAAAGAGATACTCTTAACTAGATTGACAAAAGCCTAAATCTAACCCATTTAGATAGCTATATAAAAAAGTGTAATGGAAAGTGTAATCATAAATTTAGTTCAATCTGAATTTGTTAAGAAGGAACCTTCTCGATTTAGTATGTTCATTGGTCTGGTTAAGTAATGAACAAACATGTGCTATGTTGGTGGAAAAAAATATGCATACATGTGCAAATTTTGATTTGTTAGAGCACGAATAATTTACTTTGGCAAGTGAAGGTGGCAAAATAGAGTGGAACTATGTTAGTTAGGAAATAAAAATGTAAGACTATAGGTACTTTCTAAAATAAATTAAAAGGGACGGGAAGAACTATCACTACCACAGAAACATAATCGTGTATATATGGCACTCTATATATCGCGGTTTCCAAAAACCTGTCATATATGGATAGGCGGAAGTTTTCAAGAATCATATATGACAGTTATAAGTACCAACCGTCATATATATGTGAACTATATATAACGGACGGTTATAATCCCACAATTTTTTGTAAAAAAAAACCATATCATATATGACAGTTGTGTAATAAAAACCATCAAATATATGTTGGATATATGTGACAATTGTTCTGATAAATCCCGCCATACATTCGATATATGATGGTTTTGTGATAATAACCGCCTTATATTATTCATTCATAAATCCAATAT
>JBAGKO010000016.1:4729444-4743208 GCA_037177275.1 Acacia concinna
AACTTCCATTTTAGAGGGGAGACAAAATGTGAATGTTGGAGAGGGACCTTGCTTATCTCCACTGCACCTTATGTTCGTTGCCTATCCGTTGCTTTATTTTCCCCCTTTTCTCAACACTCCATCCTCCAATCCCTTCAAACTACCTTGTCTCTGCCTTAAACAATTCATGGAGATGACTGCAAAATTTTTTGTTTAAAAGAAAAACGAAGATTGTTTTCAAAAGGTAGAAATTTTTTTTATTTTTTCCATTTAATTTGAGATAGTTTGAATTTAGAAAAAAAAAATCTTTAAAATCCCAATCAAAAAATTGTTTTGATGATGAGGACCTAAATTAAAGTATTGGTATCTTATGTGTAAAATATTTTGTCGAGTTTATAAAAATTTATAAGTTCCTTCTTATTTATAAAATTTATTTTAAATGCAAGGAGTGTCAATGAAATAAATTGTTATGAATATACTCCCTCCGATCTTAATTATAAGATTGAGGTGACTTTTTTTTATGAGAATCCTAAAAAAACTAATTATATTATTTTAATATATTAGTGTCTTATGTTGTGTTTTATTATATAATATAGTGTTAAATTACTTAATATATTAGTATCATATGTTATGTTTTTCATTATATAATATATTAAATTCCTAAGAAAGCTGATTAAATTACTTAATTATGTCATATGTTGTATATTATTATATAATATATTAAATTCCTATTTAGTAATTCAGCAACATGCTTGCTTCACAGCGAATAGATTACCCTGTCCAAATGGACGGATTTGCCATAGAAGTTTCTTAAGGGGCAAATTTGCCCCAAAAGTGGGGCAATTTTGCCTCTACCGTTAGTTGACAAAATATGTTGAGCTAACAATCTATAGATCATCCACTTTATTTTTGTTAAGGTGAAAATTTGTCCCCGACTTTTTAAATTTGTTACTTTTAACCGTTAATTGACCAAATATGGTGAATTGCAGTCCACATTGTTAGAACCAGTTGTCACTCAAGAGGGGGTGAATTGGGTGTCTTATAAAAATTTATTGATTTTGAAAATCTTTTCGGATATTAACCAAGGTAATAAGTATGAAAATAATAATCCATAAATTTGAAGATAATAAATCAAATGAGATATGCTAGAAATATAAAAGATAAGGGAGGAGAATATGCAAACTACAATTTATTCTAGTTCGGTCCAATCCACGATGACTTACATCTAGTCCTCAAGCTCCACTTGAGATTTTCAATCCATTATCTTCTTGTTTGAAATGGGTATAAGAGAAGCCGCTACACTTCCTCAAGTTTTACCGGTACTTGAGAACCTTTACAATCATACAAGTTTGCTCTCAGCACTTGCGAAGCCTTTGTAATCCTCTCCGAGTCACTCCCCCTTACAACCCGTAAGGATACAATTTGGGTGATAATGAAATACAATCAAACTTCTCTTATAGAAGTAAATGATAATCACTGAAACTCATATATAGACTCTCTCTATGGTATATTACATAATCATTACAAAACAGAGAGTATACAAAATAGAGATATTGAAGTCAAGGTAATGGCATTTCTATACTTTATGCATGCAAGCTCTCGTCTATCGTCACCTTGCTCATCTTGAATGTTTCTCCTTTTATAATTAGTGTATATTGATGACCGTTGGAGATAATGAAGTGTCTATTGGCTCGTTGAATTTTTTTTTTCTGTTGAAATATAGCCGTTAGAGATTTGCCATAATTATACTTTTTGCAATATTGTGTTTGCTCCCTTCTTTAAAACTTCTAATATGTTCTTAAACACATATGATAACTTGTAGGAGTGGTTAGAATCAATATGTATCATTAATTATAGGCATATAATTGAATCAAATATTACCATTACGATGCTCTGTTTTCTGGATCACATAAACCTTAAGGTTTTATATTTTCCTCGAGGTAATCTCAAGAAATAAATATTCTCGAGGTTTTAATTAATAATTAATACATGATGTTTGAGAAGAATATTTCCTTGAGGACTTTATAAATTGGAATTACCTTGAGGTTTGGAAATATCCTTGAGGTTACAAGCATATTAGATTACACCCTTGAGGATTAAATCTTAACTCAATGTTACTTTCTGAAAAATATAGTTCATAGTATGCTTGAACCCTTAAGGTTAAAATCAACCCTTGAGGTCTCAGATTTTTGTTAAAAAGAAATTTAGAACATTAAGTTAAAAGAGCTTACCATCCTCGAGGTCCTTGAGGCTTCTTTGATGATGACCCACTTGTAAGGTTTTGAAATACACAACAAGGTTTTGAAATAGCCTTACAAGGTTGCTAAAATTTGTCCTAGCCTTGAAGATAGAGACCACCCTCGAGGCTCCTTCCAATTTAGCAAGACTGTAAGGTTCCATTGTAGTCTTATTCCAATAGCAAGGTTTTGTCTTAGCCTTGTTGCTGCGGGAAGGTCTCATAACCTTGAGGCTATACCTCACCCTCAAGATTGGGATCACATCTTGCCAACGGCAAGGTTTTGATCCAACTTTGCTGCCTCAACAAGGTTTTCCACAAACCTTGTAGTTGTGGCAAAAATCCAATAACCTTGAGGTTACCATCCACCCTCGAAATTGGAGTCACAACTTACTAACAACAAGGTTTTGGTCCAACCTTACACCCACAGAAAGGTTTGAGACAAACCTTGCTGTTGTGGCAAGAGGCCCGTAACCTCGAGGTTATCATCTACCCTAGAGGTTATGACTCAACCTTGCCAATTGCAAGGTTTTAAGCAAACCTTGCATCAACGGCGAGGTTTCACTAAAACCTTGCTTCCCAATGAGGATTCCAGCAAACATGTCAGTTTTATACCTTGATTTATCTTACCATTCTAGCTCTAAATCCAGAAAATTATATATGCCTAGAAAGCTCTTTGAGACCTCTTTCTAATGTAAGAAGAATCAGCTTCAAATTCATTGTGTTATGGAAGATATGAACCGAAGAATATAGACTATTCTGGAACATGTGTCAAGCCACAATGTCATTTTTGAAAATACATAACGCCCTCATATCATCTTCGTTTTGGATGATCTTGAATTCATTGGAATGAGTCTAGTTTCATATCTAAAAAGAACCATCTCAATTGGAGTTATGGTTAGAGAGATATGACATAAACATTGAACCTTGTCTGGATTATCTGAAGCAAATTAAGTACCAACTTTGGAGAAGCATATATCTCTCAATTGAATGTGTTTCATCATGTCTTTATATTCATTGTTGCATTTTAAGTCTAGTTTCATATGAAATAAGAATCAACTCAATCGGATGTCTGGTTGAAGAGATATGGCTAAAATACTGAATCTATATTTTGTTGACAAAAAACAGAACATCCGAAACTTCTTGAAACCTCGAAGTTTGCCTCTAACCTCGAGATTTTGGTCTAATTTTCTACTTCCCTCAAGTTTTCATCCTAACCTCAAGGGTTACCTTCCCATATGGTCATTTTAGCTTCAATTTGAGCCATTCCAACTACCATTTGATCATAGATGCTTCCAATACCATATATAAGAGATTAAAACTTGGTATTCCCATTAGATCTTTACAATTTCATGTTTCTTCAATCTCTTCTCATAAATATTCTCCACATATTTGACATCTTCATTCTCAAACACCTTATTTTGATCATATTTCATACTTCAACTTGATTCTTCTTCCTCTCCTTCATTAAACTCAATCTCGTTTGTTCTTTTAAGGCATCTTCATAATCCTATTATATTGCTTGACTAATCTATAAATTTTTTTACATTAAATATGGTAGTTAGTTAATATAAGACAACAAACACATCATGCAAATTTTGCTCTTAACATGAAACATCTATATTTGACATCATCAAAACTAATCATATATCTAATAGTATCTTATGAAAAGAGTAAAAGTAGGCACTAAGGTAGTATGTGTTTACCTTTTTTCTATAAAAGACAAAATGGTATTACTAAAATTTTAAAGTCTTACAAATTACCAAAACAAACAAAACATATATTTGGACTAATAAAAAGGCCTTAAATAAAGGTAGGAATAATACAAATGAGCTTTATTGTAAATCTTTTAAGTAAAGCAAGTATTTCCTGCCAAAAGATGTTGTTTGAAAGATTGAGCTGTATTTGAATCCTCAAGAAAGCTTTATTGACACAAGCTATGTTTTGTTGATGTTAATTGTTGGTGCAGTTCTTGAAAGCAATGTAGCTAATCCGAGTCATGTCACTGGACTCTATCCTTAAGAGCTATTCCGCCACTGTAGGTTGATTGGAACAGCACTCCCCAAGATAAAATGGATCTTTTCTACAGATACAGGGTGAACAGAACAATGAAATAAAAAAAGAAAATAGCAAGGCAGAAACACAATAGAAGAGAGAGAATGCTGAGGAAGGAGAAAGTACTCTAGGTTTTGGAGCGGGATGCTTGAACCTCTTGCAAGCACCTCCTTTTACAAGTGAAGGACCAAGGCATCTGTTGGAAGCTCATTAAATCGGTTAATGAGACTTTAAGATTTCAGTTACAAATGTTACAAGCAATCAATCTTCCATTGTGAACGTTGGAGACGTTCGGACGAACGTTATAAGATTTGATAGACCAGATTTGAACGCTAAAAGGTAGCTGGACAAAAAACGTTCAAGTCTGGTTCATGACTCTTGTAACCGAAAAATTTAGTTCATGACTCTTGTAACTGAAAAATTAAGGGTTTTTGCACGTTAAACGGCCATACGAGTGCCTAGTGCATAACAAATACTCTAGAGATTTTGCCACAAATCATAAGGGCGGCCTCACTCCACATTCGTAGAGGTGATTTCATAAAATATACCTACAATGACCACACCATCCTGTAGGATTATGAAATCATTAAGAGCTTTGCGCTCAACCTCACTAAAATGCATTCTAGCACTTTCTCACCACCATAGGAAAGGGACTAATGATTTTATTTAGTGCTAGCAAAACTAACAAACGATTACCTATTAAACTTCTTTCATGGAATCACCAATCACATAGATTGGGTTGCCATCGTTTTTAATTTCTGAACTAGCTTAAGTCTCATTCCCTTCAATGAATAAGCTATTTGTTTTCTTCCTAGGGGTTTTGTAAACGGATCCACTAGCTTTACTTCAAACATTACATAATCAATTGAGATTACACCATCTTTTAGTAGCTGCCTCACAATATTATGTCTGCTTTTACCATTGAAAGTTTTATTTTTAGTCGTAGCTATCACAGATTAGCTATCACAATGTAAAGACACTGATGATGTTAGTTTCTCATCTAGTAGGATATTCGCCAAGAAGTTTTTTAACCACTCAACCTCACTATCAACCAACTCCATAGCAATAAACTCAAAATCTCTTAAGAAACTGGTTAAAATTGTTTGTTTGATTGACTTTTATGTTATTGCACAACTACCAAGAGTGAACACATAGCCAATAGTGGACTTGGTCTCTTTTGAATCTGAGATCTAGTTAGCATAAGTGTATCCTTATAATACAACGGGAAATCCATTATAGTGAATACTATAATTCATGGTACCTTTTAGGTATCTCAATACCCTTACTAGAGCATCCCAATGTTTATTGCCTAGATAATGAGTATACCTGCTTAATCTACACACAGCACATGCTATGTCTGGCCTGGTAAAATTCATTAAATACAACAAACTCTCAATGAGGAGTAGTTAAAGGAGACTCATCAAACAGTTCAAACTTTCTCAGAATTTTCTCAACATAATGTTCTTGAGAAAGCATGATACCATTTTCATTCCTTATGATTTTAACACCCAAAATTACTTTTGCTTCACCCAAATCTTTCATATCAAAATTAGACGAAAGAAAAAGTTTTGTCACAAGCACAACATCCATGCTAGTACCAAATATAAGCATGACATCCCCATACAAACAAATAATCACTCAATCACCATTTATAAGTTTTGTGTAAACACATCTTTCTACTTCAACAGTAGAAAAACCACCACTTAACAAAACTTGATCCAATTTTTCATGTAATTGTTTGGGTGCTTGTTTCAAAACATACAAAGATTTAACATTAAGTTTACAAACTTTGTTTTCTTGCCCAGGAATAATACAGCCTTTAGGTTGCACCATATAAATCTCCTCTTCTAAATCACCATTTTAAAACATTTTTTTAACATTCATTTGATGAATGAACAGTTTATCAATAGATGCTAAAGAAATTAGCATTCTAATAGAAGAAATCTAGTCACAGGAGAAAAGGTATCGAAATAATCAATATTTTCTTTTTGAGTAAATCATTTGGCTACCAATCTAACCTTGAATTTATCTACATTTCCATCAGGAAAAATCTTTTTTTCTAAAAACACATTTGCAACCAAAAAGCTTTGCTCCCAGAGGCAAATCTTCTAAAACCCATATTTTATTTTGATTTAAGGAATCAATTTCACCTTTTATTTCTTCTTTCCAATAAGATGAATAAGGAGAATAGATAGCTTCATAAAAAATTTTGGGTTCATCTTGTACCAAATAAGTATAAAATTCATCTCCAAGCGATGTTTCTTCTTCTTCTTCTTCTTTTGCCTTTTACTTCTCCTTAAATTTTCAATCAAAACTTCACTTGAATTTCGTTCAAAAGAGGGAGAAGCATTTTCAACTCTTTTGGAAATATGCTCAAACTTTAAAGGAAAGATATGCTAAAAAAACTCTGCATATTTTGTTTCAATAATTATATTTTGATATAAAACATCACTTTTCAAAACTAGAAAACGATAAGTAGCACTTTGTTCAACATATCCAATAAACATGCAATCATAAGGTTTAGAACCAATTTTTCTCTTTTTAGAATTTGGTAATAAAACTTTAGCAAAACACCCCCACACTTTTAAATATTGAATATTAGGAATAAAACCTTTCCATAACTCATAAGGTGTCTTTTTAGTTTTCCTATTGGGTATTCTATTTTATAAAAAACAGGGAGATACCAAAGTTTTACCCTACAAGTTATTAGGAGTTGCATACAGAACTCACAAACAAAGCATTCATAATTTATTTTAAAGTTCGTTTTTTGCTGTTTGCAACTCCATTAGATTCAAGTGAATAGGGAGGAGTAATTTCATGAATTATTCCTTCTTTTTCACAAAAATATTTTAATGATAAATATTCCCCTCCTCTATTTGACCTGACCCTTTTGATCTTTTTATTCAACTAATTTTCTACTTCTGCCTAGTATAAAAGAATTTTTTAAAAGCCTCATCTTTATTTCTCATTAAATATACTTTGGTATATTTTGAAAAATCATCAATAAAAGTAATTTAGTATCTTTTACCACCTCTAGTCTCAGTTTATTTTAAATCTCCCAAATCAGTATGAATTAATGCTAACAACTTAGTTTCTCTTTGAGTAGAAAAATGAGGTTTTTTAGCTGGCTTAGTTTCTACACAAACTTCACATTTTTGAAACACATTCTTAGTTTTAGAAATCATCCCAAGATTTTGCAATCTTTTAATATAAGACTTATGAGCATGTCCCAATCTAGCATGCCACACATCAAAAGAATCAATCAAGTAAGTAGAAGAAGATGTATTCTCATTCATTTCAGTAACACTTAGAACAAACAAACCCTTATTACAATAGCCCTTCCCAATAAGTACACTATTCTTGGTCATGATAGTCTTTTCAGACTCAAAGCACATCCTAACCCCATCTTTGCCATGCAATGCCACAAAGACTAAGTTAGCTCTAACCTCAGGTACATACAATACTTCTTTTAGTTCCAAGGTCTTCCCAGATGTGAGCTTCAAGACCACTTTGCGTTTTCCTTGAACTTTACAGTTAGAGAGTCAGCAAGGTAAATGTGGTCTTCCCCTTCTTCAAAGGAGGTAAACATCTCTCAGTTAGCACAAATGTGCTTGGTAGCTCTTGAGTCTACCAACCATTTCTTCACATCAAAGACAAGTAGGGTGTAACATACGAAATTTAGGCACCAAATATCCCTTGTAAGTGAAGCAAATTAAATGGAATAAAATGGTGCATTTGGTACAAGGAAGATGACCAAAATATTTTCTAACTGATTTATGGAATGAGACTGGCAATAGTTATGTTGTCGTAATATTTTGGATGACTAAATGATGTCCAAAGCTCATGATATTTTTCAGGATGCGAGTAGACAGCCTAATATTTAAATTGGTATGTCAACCAAATTAATTGGATTTATATGCTAAGAGATATGAATTTTTGAAGTTTGCCCATTGGAATTTACTGATTTATGGAGCAGTGTTCATAAATGAATGTTCTGGGATCTTATGATTTTAGTTTACCCAAGAAATTATTTGTCCCTAAATCTAGAATTAATAAGAGACATTTGAGCTTTGGAATCACTTCAATTGGAGGTATGTACAATTAGTTATGAATTTTCAAAGTTGGGTGAAAATTCTGTTTAGAAATCCAAAAATTTTAAAAATAAGGGTAAAATGGTCATATGATACCATTAGATTTTTTAAGCTTCCCTAACCTTCCCAGCAGCTATAGCAAGACCTTATCTGTAGAAATAAGAGGGAGAAAGAGCTCAAGAAAAAGTCAAGCAACTCAAGACCCCATAACTCAAAATCTTTAGGTAAGTTACCGTAAAACCTCGATTTCTGATAGTTTTCGGTATCTAGAACCTCTTCTAATCATGTTTCCCTAATTAATTTGATGATTTGAACACAAAATCAGAGGGGAAATAGAGAGAGGATGTTCAGCCCCAGAGAGAGAAAGTGGAGAAAATCAAAGGTAACTTCCACAACTTCAGTTCTTTCAGCTTAAGACTACTTCTGTGACTGATTGTGTTTGAATTTGTGGCTATTTTGGATTGAATTTCTATTTGGGTAAATGATGAAACCTAGCTTTTATAATGCCAAAATTCCCTCTAAATCAAGTGTGGTTAGTGTATAAATAATTAAACCTAGCTTTTCATGGATTTGTGAAAAATCATTTGTTTGTCGATTTTTCCCCTGTTTCTGTCCACACTTGTTTTGGGCATGATTGAGGATGTTTTTTTATAGTTTTGATGCTTCCAATGGGTTTAGGATGAAAAATTTTGTGAGGTAAAGGTAGGGAAACCATTTTGGAAGCAATAGGATTGAAATTGGTATTTTTGCTGAAAATGTGTCTCATTTTGGTTTGGGCTTGGAACATGGAGAAGGAGTCTGAATTTGGAAAATCTAAGGCCATAAATGGATTTAGGACACACAATTGTGTAAGGGTAGCCCCAATCATAATTTTTGGAACAACATAATTATACCAAGTATAAAAGGAAAGAGACCGGTGCCCCTAAGTGCAATTTCGTAAATAGGCGTTTTTAGACTGTAGTGAATGGTAATCCTTTAAATGAACTTGGGTCATGGATATTTAATGAGTAATGACTCATTAATATAAATTGGATAGTAGGATTCGATATTGCCTGAGTAGGGACAAAGAGGTAGTAGAGAACTTGGACAGGGAAAAGACCTCAGGTAGTAACTCTATCCTTCATATTATATGTGATTTGTTTATGTGCTTTGTTTTCCCATGTTCTATGATGTGATATGCATGTGATACGCATGAGTCCGCTGTCAGGTGTGAACCTTAGGCAGAAATGATATGAGACTGATATGTTACTCTGCTGTCAGGCATAGTTTTTAGGCGGGTAACGATGAGCTTGATATGTTACTCTACGGTCAAGCATAGTCCTTAGGCGGGTAACAATGAGCTTGATTTGTTATGACATATGTGATATGTTACATTATATGGTGCATTGCATGTATAACTTTCATGTATTTATGATTGGTTATAAGTTGCTAATAGGATTCTTTTGAATCTCACCCTTTTTCCCAAAATTTAATTTGCTCAGCTAGAGGAGAGAGTTCCCGGTGTAAGAGCAAAGTGACCAAATACTGAAGAACCAGATCCAATGCATAAGGAGGATTTTTGTTTTAGACTTGACTTGTTATATTTTGGTTTCTGGACGTGGTTTAAATGTTTGAACTATGATAATCCTGTGGGAAACTATGTATTCACCTAAGTTTGTAATAAATATATCACTATTGTTTTTGGGCTATTCCTTGCTTATTATTCAACCGCGCTTGTGCTGTCTGACAAATGTTGAACCAGAAGAGGGATTTGACAATATCCATGTAATTCCATGATGGTTTGAGCTTCTGTATATGATTGTAACCAATTAAACCTAGTTCTTCATCCTTTTATGTTTTAGCTCGAAATTTCTAGCAAATTTCTCTTTCAGAGCATGGTTGTGCTTCTATTTCATATGGATTCGTATTGCAGTGTTTTGATGCAAGTATATTGAGTAGTTTTGATCTATAGCTGCTTTGATTAAGGTGCTTATGATTGGAATTAATGAATGATGATTAATTAGTAATTGATCTTTCTTGCATCTCATTATTTAGTGCAAATCTGTGGAGCTTGTAGGTTGGATGATGAGATTAATTGTATATCCATTAAGCAATGATAACCTGAACTAGAATTATGTGGAGATTGTCTTGTGAAAAATATTGTGGTGTAATACTTAAGTCTCTACTTCCTTGCCTCTAGTGGATGAAATGAATTCTAGTATCTTAATCAATTTTCCAGTAGCTAATTAGGAGTATTTTAGCTGTAGGTATGCACTCTGAAATTGTATTAAATTGTTAATTAATTAGTCTAGCAATTAGACTATAAAAGAAATAGAAAATCAAATAAAAAGGGTGATAGATAGTCTATAGTGGATTCGACCTAAGTTAACTCATAACCTAGAAATTTAATTGGTTTTGGGGTTAATAAAATACTATAACCACATACATAATCAAATATTTCATATTGATCACCCAAGGTTATTAAAAAAGAAATAATCTAGCATGTTGATCACCCAAGTTTAGTAAACCATGACACTTAAATATGTACATATATATTTATATATGGCCCCAAGGTTTAGTTGAGGATAACAAAAAGTTTTAATTAAATAATTATTTCCTAATTAAGTCATAAGAAGATCTAAAATAATGTATTTTAACATGTGTCTAATTTGACCTTCGAGCACTAGAAAATAAGATCATCAATTTCAGATACAAGGATGGCTGGTGTAACATTGAGGAGATTACTATGAACTACAGAAGATGGAGTAATGGCTAAATGATTAGGGATTACAACAACCTATGCAGTTGACTTGTTTGGTAAACTTTGTGAAAACCAATATGTTGTGAGTGAGTTAAAACGACAACAAGTTCTTTCTTCACTCTCCAGTCAATGTATAGAATCACTTCTTAAACTATTGCTATTTTTACCAAAGGTACAAATTAATGTGTCTCTTGTTTTGTTTTGATCTCTCTTGCCGCCTTGAAGATGGTATAATTATCTTACCTAGTCGCCACGTCTTCGTTTGCTTAAAGATTAATTATCTTATAACTCTGATTCAATGTCAAACCCCTTTAATGATGTTATATCCAAGAAACGCATAAAACAAAATTGCAATAATTAATCGTTTTTCTTAGTTCACATGGTCCCCTATTGAACAAAAAAAAACATTATTAATCAAGTATTGAGGTTCTTGTGTTGCTTTTGATTATAAGTTAAGTATCATTTTTGCCCTAGAAGTTTACATGGAGGAGCACTGGGTATATGGAAGTTTTGTTTTGAGCAATTTTGCCCCTGAAGTTTTCAAAATGTAGTAATTTCACCTAAACCCTAACAGAGTTAATGGTTAATGTTTGTTTAGCAATTTTTGTTGATGTGGCATCCATGTGACATCCACGTCACTTTTTTTAGTAAAAGAAGTTTAAAGACATAGCTAGGACAATAGGGCATATCAAACATTCTCTGTCAAAGCCTTAAGCTGTGAGATATGTTTCTCAGATTCATAAGAGGCTTACAATATTGTGGCCTTGGGCTTCTTTGTTGAAGCCTCTTTTTTTAATTTTGAGAAGCTTTTGAAGTAATCTAGGAGTTTTTTGATATTATTAGATCACTATATAAATAAGTACACGTATATCAGTAAGTATGGATATTTTCATTGTCGAATTATTTAAATCCTCTCTCTCTATATATATATCTATTAGAAACTTGACTATAAAGTTGATTTTATAATTAGCAATATGAGAGTTGGAATCAAGGTATTAAAAATTGGTCAATGAACTGATCGAGGTGCTAGGTCAAGAGTTAGCGGGTTAGATCGGATTACCAACCTGGGGCTAAATCGATATGATAGTCAAGATTTTATACTTGTTAGTAATATGAAATCCTGAAGGAAATAATTTTTTTTAAAAAAAAAAGGATGAACTGGTTTAGTCCTGGACTAGTCCGAGTCAACACTCAATCACCCTGTGTTAGTCCAGGTCGACCATTCCAGTTCACCCCTTCAAAATTCACTGAACCGGACCAAACATGTGGTTGGTTCACTGGTTTCTAATCCAAACTAACTAGTCCAGTGTGGTTTTTAATACACTGGTTCAAATACACCCATATAATATAGAATAATTTAGTTATTTAACTGTTCTATAGCTGTAATTTACCTAAGTTTTAGCACCTGATTTTTAATTTATTTTTTCCATGTTATCTATATTTTTTGAGAACATAGTTTTTTATTTTTGGCCTGCAATGAGAACATCATTGTTATCTATTAATCGAAGTATAATTTTCATTCCACTTTTAAATTCCTAAGAAAGCAGCAGATACGTATAGTACTACATGGCAAGAGAAAAAAAAGAAAGAAAGATATGTATAGTACTATAATGTTATATTTCTTATTAAGACATGCAATAATTCGGATGTATCTTAGTGACTTTATATCATTTTACATATTGTATTTTTTTTAATCATAAAAACCTGGTTAATCTTGTTACTCACCAATGTCATTCGCGGATTATTATCCAAAAACCATAGTAAATTAGTAGGACAGTTAGATTGTGATTGTTTTATTTCCTTATGTTTTACTAAATGATTATTCAAGAAAAAAATATAAGTGTATCATCCCAAGAAATTACAATATGTTATTATTTTTTAAAGGGAAAATCTATGAATTTAAACAAAGTGTATCATCCCAAGAAATTACAGTATGTTATCATTTGTTCTGATAATGTTATATGAGAGAGATATTTGGCATCAATTCCATGCAATCTTAATCAACAGTCTGTTAGATCCTATGTTTTGATGATTACTAAACTTAGGTTAATCTTATGCAAAGATGTTTTGAAAATGAAAAACTAAAGGGAAATTACTTAAATAAAGTGTACTTGAGTAATATCCACTTAGTACAAGCGAAAGTAAATGTTTTTGAGACAAAACAGAAACTCTATTGTTTCTAAAACCTCGAGGAAAGACTTGAACCTCGAGGTTACTTAGCAATTTTATGATAGCCAGGTTTCTGTTTTCCCTTGCAAGTAGGCTAGTTGAAGTCCCAACCTCGAGGGTGAGTGACAACCTCGAGCTAACAAACCTTGGGCCAAAACAGCCAAGTTTGACCTCAACCTTGTAGTAAGTGCAAGGTTGAGCCAGAACCTTGCTGGCTGAGTGCAAGGAGCCAGAACCTCAAGGGAGGTGTCTAACCTCGAGGTAAGTGGCCCCTTGGCTCAACTGCCAGGTTAAGTCCCAACCTTGCAAGGAATCTTAAACTTTTCACTTGTTAAATGTGATTTTAAAACCTTGAGTCCATTGATTTTAGTAAACTACCTCGAGGAAGACTCCTAACCTCAAGGAAAATTTCAAAATCAGTTTTCCAGAAAAACAGAGTATCGTAGTGTAAAACTTTTAAGCATTCAAAATATGCATTATATTGATACCCACTT
>JBAGKO010000016.1:4743308-4761942 GCA_037177275.1 Acacia concinna
CTTCTAAAACTTCTAAGACAAAATTGCCCATTTGTGAAAACTTCTAAGACAATTTTTCCTCTTAACCTAAGGACTTGTTTGGTATGAGGGATTTGAATAGGAGGGGAGGGAAAATTTTATAAGTTAAATTTTAAAAAATTAAAGAAGTGGGGTTAAAAGTTTTAAATTAATTTTTCATACCTTTTTTATGTTAGTTTTTCTTTTTATTAAAATTTTATAATCCCACTTCTTCAATTTCTTTAAATTCAACTTCTAAAATTTTTATTTTCCTTCCCCTTCCCTCCCCTCCTCTCATACTAAGCAGCCCTTAATCAAACCAATTTCTTTTCTCCATCCATCTTCCTCCACTTGTGATAAGACTCTTTTTTAAATTCAGGAAGGTGAAGGGTGAGAAAAAGTGCCTACAATCATTTGCCAAAAAAATTAAGCTTTGTCGGAACCCTTCTTGAAAATTGGAACCAATATTATCAAATACAACAGAAGGATTTTCACATGCGATCGGTCAAAGATTTGGGGCTAAAATACCTGGAGATGATGAAGATTTGAATATTTTGTGGAAGCTAAAAGCTAGTCCATCGGTTGAAGATTTGAGGCGAGAAAAGGAGAAGACAAAAATCTAAAGATTTGACACACAATTTGGAAAAATCGAGGCTTAAACCACGATCTAGAGAAAACATCATGCCAAGCATCTTGCCAAACTATCAACCTCTCTTCCTCTTCAATGTGCAATAAATAGACGATTAAGAGTGATGAGTTGCATAGATGATTGATCACAGGGAAGAGGAAGAAGAAATGATGGAGCATGTGGAGGAGCAGAAGAGGAAGGAAGAGGGGGCCGGCTCTAAAGAAGAAGAAGAAGAAGGATAGATGATGGGGAAGGGGACAAAGCAAGGTGCGCTTGTAGAGATGGAGGAAGGAGAGGGGAAGATGAGGTGGAAAGGTGAGATGAGATGTGGCTACCACATATGCATAAAATGAATCAAATATAGAATTTAACGGTCAAAATTATTGTAAACGGCAAAGGCAACATTGCACTATTTTTTATACTTATAGGGTGACATTGCTCCAAAGCAAACTTTTGAGGCAAAATTGAGATTTTGTGACAACTTCCGAGACAAAATAGATCTTAACCCAAAAATGACTCATATGTTACAATTTGAAAAATATTTACCCATATGTTATAGTTAAACTTGTTAATCAAAATTGTTTTTAATATGATGAAGCTTCAATTTGTCTTTTTGTGACCTTGAAGAAATTGTTCTTAGCTTGATGAGTTCAATTTTTTCTTTTGAGTTATTGAAGTTCAAAAATGAGAGAGAGATAGGGAGAGATCACAAAAATGTGAAATGAAAATATACACATATGATGTACTCATCTCTAAAATCAACAAATCTTTTGCATTCCTCAAACCATTAAACTCCATTATAATTTAACTCATTAATTCACCATTAGTTAATTAGTTAAAATGTTAAAACAGAATTAAATGTTAGTATTTGTAATCTATGAAAAATAAGCTCCTAGTTCTAAAAAATCCTTTCAGGTAAGTACAGTTTTTTAAAGCTCCATAATTCATATTTTTTCTCAACATGTATTAAAATCTTATATTTTGGACAAAAGTAAATGATCTGTCTAGCTCCTGTATTTGATACCCAAAATAGTAACAACTATTCTTTAGTATTTTATTGGTAGGGAGGACTTTTTAGAATTAGGAGGTTATTTTCCATGGATTTCAAATACTAACTTTTTATTTTCTATTGATATTTTAATTAATTAACTAATGAGGAATTGATGAATTAAATTAGGGAAAATTTTTTTAAAAAAAAGACAGTCAAAATAGAGAAAAGACAAATCAAAACAACGAAATTAAAAATGCCAAATCAATCACCTTGTACCTTCTTTTTCTGTAATTACAAAAGTGCCATTGGATTTTTAATAACACGAGTATCTTAATTCACAACAATAGCATATCAATTAACAACAATAGTACAAACAATTCACAGCATAAAAACGTAGTACCTAAATGCTTCTGTTGTTGTTAATTGAAATACTCTTGTTGTAAATTAAGATACTCGTATTGTTAAAAATCCAATGGCACTTTCGTAATTATAGAAAAAGAAGGTACAAAGTGACTAATTTGACATTTTCAATTTTGTTGTTTTGATTTGCCTTTTCCCTATTTGACTATCTTTTTTAAAAATTTTCCCATTAAATTATAAAGGAGTTTAATTGTTTGGGGAATAATTTATTGATTTTAGAAATGGGTCTACACATGTATATTTTCATTTCATATTTTCACTATCTCCCCCCATCTCCCTTTCTCCTTTTTTGAGAGATAATTCATAAAAGACAAAATTGAGCTTCATCAAGCTAAGAACGATTTCTTTAAGATCGCAAAAAGACAAATTGAAACTTCATTAGACCATAAACAATTTATTTACAAAGTCAAACTCGTTCCAACTGTAAACAAGTTTAACTATACTCCCTCTGTCTGTATATATAAGAGATTTTTAATCAAATCGCGAGATTTTAGAAAAACAATTAAAGTTAATTAAAAGTAATAAATATGTATGAAATATAATTGTTTTTCCACAAGTACAAAAGTACCTCTATTTATGAATGTGAGAGAGAGGGCAATGGTGGGAAAAAATGAAGAAAAAGAATGTGTGAATAATAAATGATGTGAGAAATAGAAAAAGTGTATTTATTATAGAGACAAAATCAAATGGCATTTTTTATAAACCAATTCAAATAAAAGTATATTATATATATAGGAATGGATGGAGTAGAATATTGATAAATATTTATTAAACTGTAATATCTGAATATTTTTGGGAAAATGGCATCTAGGTCCCAAAGACCAAAGATAATTATAAAATGGTCCCTCCAAATTTGTTCCTTACCAAGAGGTCCTTAGGGACTTTTTGGATATTATGTTCAGATGGGAAAATACCCGAATGCCCCTGTCCTTTTCTACAGAGGAGAGAGAAAGGAAAACATCAAAAAAACGTGCTGGTACTGTTCACTCGCCAAAGGGATTTTAATAACTTCGCAAGCCGTTTTAACAACTTCGTTTGCACGTTTTGACAACTTCTCAGGCAGGGGTACTGTTCACTCCGCCATGGGAATTTTAACAACTTTACAGACCGTGATGACAACTTCGTTAGCACATTTTGACAACTTCTCATGCGAAGGTATTATTCACTCGCCATGGGAATTTTAACAACTTCGCAAACTGTGATTACAAGTTGTAAAAACGTGCTGATGAAGTTGTCATCACGACCTGCGAAGTTGTTAAAATTCCCATGGCTGAATGAACAGTATCCCCGCCTGAGAAGTTGTCAAAACGACCTGTGAAGTTGTTAAAATCTCTATGGCAAGTGAACAGTATTGACGCGTTTTTTTATGTTTTCCTTTCTCTCTCCTCTGCATAAAAGGATAAGGGCATGCAAGTAATTTCCCATCTAAACATAATATCTAAAAAGTCCCTAGAGACCTCTTAGTAAGAGACAAATTTAAGAAAACTTTTTTATAATTATCTTTGGTCCTTGGGACCTAGGTGCCATTTTCCCAATATTTTTTTCTCCTATTTATAGCATAGCGGTCAAAAAGCCGTTGAATTATCAGTAATTGTTTGTAATTCATATGTTTACTTTAATTATAGTACGATGACTATGATGTTATAGGTTTGCATAAATTCCCGTTTTAGATTCCTCCTCTGCTGATGTGGCTGTCAGTTGTTACAGATTTATATATTCGTGATATTGTTGAACTCTGCTCACTTTTTTTCCTAGTAAAAAAAAAACTAGAATTTTTTTTTTTGGGTACGTGTGTTGAAAAACTTTTAAAATCATGATTTTACCTTAGGGTTAAGGGGCAAAAATACATTTAAAATTTTTCAAAAAGTGCATTCACCACCATAAACTTTTTTCTGGTGTAAAGGTGATCATAAACTCTTAAAAATGAGGCAAAAGTCACACTTCCGTTAAATCAAGAAACGGCGTTACCGTTTATGGTGGGTCCCATATTATTTTAAAAAATTTTAGGGGCAAAAATACCCATAAACTTTTTCTAAGAGTGCGTTCACCACCATAAACTTTTTTTAGTACAAAAGTAACTATAAACTCTTAAAAATAGGGCAAAAGTCACACTTCCGTAGCGTTATTATTTTTTAGTAGGTCTCACGTTATTTTAAAAAAAAATAAAAAATAACTAAAGTTTTAAATTTCCTTCTCTACCCTCCCCCTTCTCATTTCCTTTTTGTCCTCTCTCTCATAGACCCTTCCTTCCTTTGCGTCTTGTCTCTCCTCAGACCCTTCCTTCATTCATTTTTGCTCTCTCTCTCTCTCTCTGAGATCATTCCTTATCCCTTCCTTTCATCCCCCCTCTCTCTCTAAGAAGGAAGGAGGTCGTTGCCAATATTTGAGAAGGAAGGAGGTGGCTGCCATCCAAATGCTCAATGAAAGAAGGGAGAGAGGTTGAAAGAGAGGGATAAGGAAGGGTGGGTCAAAGAGAGAGAGAGAGAGAGTGAAAAGGAATTAAGGAAGGGTCTAAGTAGAGAGAAGATAAAAAGAAAGGAAGGGTCTAAGAGAGAGAGGATGAAAAGGAAAGGGGGAGGGGGGAGGGTAACCGACAGAAGTTGGTGCAGTTTGATAGGCATCTACACCACACTAATATGTTCCTGGGTTCGATCTCAGAGAACAAAAGGTGTAGAGAATTTTTATTGGGAGCTCTCTCTTGGGGCCTCTCAAAGAGGTGGTTACCTTTCGGACCTATTCAATTGGGGGGCCTAAACTAGTTAGTTCATAGACTCACTGGATCCTGAAGCTCAGGTTTCGGCCAGATACCAGAACTCGGTGAGTTCGTAGACTAAAAGTCCACCATCGGGTAAAAAAGAAGAAGAGGGGAGGGTAAAGAAAGAAATTAAAAACTTTAGGTATTTTTATTTTTTAAAATAATGTGGGACCTGTTAGGAAATGATAACGCTACGAAAGTGTAACTTTTGCCTCATTTTTAAGAGTTTATAGTTATTTTTGCACAAAAAAAAAGTTTATGGTGGTGGACGCATTCTTAGAAAAAGTTTATGGGTATTTTTGCCCCTAAAACTTTTTTAAATAATGTGGGACCCACTATAAACGGTAAAGTCATTTCTTAATTTAACGGAAGTGTGACTTTTTCCCCATTTTAAAGAGTTTATGGTCGCTTTTGCACTAAAAAAAATTTATGGTAATGGATGCACTTTTTAAAAAACTTTAAGGGTAGTTTTGCCCTTTAACCCTTTACGTTAACTAAGATTTTAAAAATGAAGTAGCCAACCACTCTTCTAAAACTTAGCTTTTTACCCTCAAAATTGTAGTTTAGGTTAGATTACCCAAATACTAATTAGACTTTTAAAACTATGGTTTGGGATTAAAAAGTAAAAACTATAGTTTTACCGAAATTATTATTATTATTATTATTTACCTTTTTAAAAGCTATTTTTCTATAATTTATTTTCTTGAGTCACTTTTTGAGTTTTTTCTTTATTACAGAAGTTTGTGGCTTTCAGCTCAGTCACAGGGAACATGGAGCACATAATGAAACAGAATCATATAAAGCCAAACTTCTGAAGATTCTGCAGATCCATAATACATTAACATAACTGAACCCAACAAACAAAGAGTACTCACATGAAGCCTCTCATTTCTGAATAATATAATAATGGCTACATTAACTGTACCAACAGAATATAACGACCCACCATTGCAAAAAACAGCCAATCAAAACCAATTTAGCATTTCATAATATCTCTGATCGATTCCCACCTCTTGGATACAAAGCCTCTCTAGGAATCTGTGCATTATAAGACTCTGGGGACATGACAGTCCAAAAGAAATTAAAAAAAAGATAGCAGGAACCCGAAGCGGAACCAGAACTTGAACAGAACAGATCAAGGAATCTAACAAGAGATATGGTCTTTTTATCTGGTCGGAAGTATCTCTGTCCTTTTGGGTTCTTCTTCCATTAATTTATCTGCCCCCTCCTTTATTCAATGTTCCAAAAATCTAACTTTCACATCTGATGGACCCAACACGAAACCAGATTGTTATATAGCAACCGAACAATTTCCACAATTCCTTTCAATCCATATCTATTGCGATATATATATATATATATATAATGATACCATGCGTGGCTTTGGTTTTTCCTGCATCAGAATCTCTCTTTCGGAAAGATAAAGCCCTTCAAAAAATAAACAACATTAAAGTGGTCACCATGCTGAATACGTAGATTAATCAATTATAAACTACACTACAATACAGGATCTAATGATAACTTACACAACATGTTTAATTGTAGGGTATAGTGCTGTCTGTATTCTAACATTGAAAGGACCGTAAGTTGGTATTGAAGGCACAAGGATTAGGAAAGTTTTGTCTTTGGTCTTCTGCTGTATCACCCCAAAACTGACCAACAACATCCTGAAAATGATGTTACGTGTGTGTGTGAGAATAGAAAACAGAACAAAAGAGGACAAGTTCTTCACACAATCAAATTTTTGCTGTAAAAAACTTCGGTTGTTTTTGTAATTTCTAGTTATATAATACCAGGGAAGAAGAGAAGACATTATTGTTTGATCTCCCTCCTTGAATGAAAACTGTGGCTGAAGAATAATCATCAGCAAAATTTGTGATCTGATTGGTACAGCATTGTGGAACAGGTGGCAGCAGAGGCGAAGCTACACCGTCTAATCTCTGAATATATATTCGGACAAAGAAAAGTTTTTATGAATCAGACATCATGTTCAAGTGCTCATATGAAAATCACACAGCTGGATTTATTCCTTACATCTGGTGTACCCAAGAAAGAATCTTGGCCCATTGTGAAATCTCCGAAAGTGGTGGGATTCACAGAAGCAAGCTTCATCGACAAAAACTGCACCAGATATAAAGAAGCTTATAGTTATAGATTTCTTCTGTTGATTCATAGATATGCAGAAAGTTGAGTAAAAACTGGTGGTATATTATTACCTCCACTTGATTCTGAAGGGACTGAACATAATTGATGATTTCGTCTAACATGAGGGCTTTTCCAGTTATCTATATATTGATTGATTAATAACCAAATAAACCACATTTAGCTGTAATAATCACAAAGCAGAGAAAAGAGATGAACTTTTACCTTATCACAACCTGGTACGAGTCGCTGCAACATCCTCATCCTCTCACTTATTTTTTCTCTTCTCACCTGTAATAGATAAAAGCATACACGGGCGTTTTAGGAATTTCCATATACAAGTACTATAATAATCTCTCGACCCCTTAAATTTATGACAACGTTAATTAATGCAAAAGTGTGTGGTTGTTAATGATATTTTTACCCTTTCGGCGAGGCTGTGGCTGTCCGTTGCTTCGCCCCTCCTAGCTCTGACATGGATATAGCCTGTAGGGGGCTCTATCGTAATTTTCTTGGGTTTTTCCTCTTGTTTCACCACACCATTACCATTGTTGTTGCTCTTCTTTTGTTTCTTGCTTGTTTTTCCTTCTGTCTCCTCCTACAATAAGCAAGTGATAATCAAAGTTCAAAACAGTTATAAACCAATGTTGGGGTCAAAATCTGCAAAATTATCCACAAACATCTAATTAATGATCTACGTACCTTGACAGAACCATTTCTGTAATTTGCCCTCTTGTTCTTCTTCTTCTGAGCGAGGCCGTCATCGTCGGGATTTTCAAGCTTAACTGGAGGCATGGAGGTGTCGGCGGCGGCCGGAGAGTGGGTTTTGGTGACAGAAGAAGGCTCATTATGATCGTTAACAGTCATCTTGGAGGTTTGATTGGTAACAGTTTGGTTGGAAGAATAAGAGTGAGTCTGGTTGTGGTGGGGAGTGGAATTTAAGACAGGTTGGTCGCAGAAAGCTGACAAGAGGAAGGAGCAATGGGAAAAAGCTGCCGCCATAAGAGAGAAATGGTGAGAGGAAGCTACCAAGAAAGTGATGGAAGGAAAGAGATTGAGGAAGTGGAAGAAGATGTTGCAGAAGAGGGAGACGAAGACTCAGCAGAGAAAAAGTAGAGGTAATAATAAGAGAGTTGGAGGGTGTTGATGAGTATATAAGCGTGTGTACGTGTATACTCACACAGTTTTTTTTTTTTTTGCCAACACACACACATGACACACCGCCATGTATATGAAGATTTAAAGGAAAATGGTTGGAAGAGGTTTATTAATGGGCATGCAGTAGTATGCAATATTGGCTCTACATACGCAGTCTGCACAAGTTGACTGGTCTAATCGATCTGATTACCTTTCTCTCTCTTTCTCTCATCACTCCCTGTTATAAATGTTGCATGCCCACCATTCATGTCTTTTAGTCAAACACGTTTTTTAGGTTTTGTTTTTTAGTTCCTTCCTCCATTTTTAATATTTTTTTTACCAGCAAAATGATATTTCATTGATAAAAAGGCATAAAATTTAGTCCACCTTACGGAAAGGAAATGAAAGGAAGACAGCTAATTAACCATTAGCTACCAAACTACAGGATGAACAAAATAAAAAAAGTTAGCCAATTCCTTTTCTGTTAGCCTCGGAATAATGCTAATCTACAAAGTCATCATCTTCCATGGAAGCCTCACCAAGAATTATATGGTGACTCATAAATTAGACCGATATAAGCCCCAACTCCTTTGAAGCCAAGGCAGCCAAACAAGCCGCAGCGTCATTATCTGAACAAGAAATGTGAGAAAAAGGTACTAATATTTAGTTGGACAACTCATCAAAGATATCGACAAGAAGGTTGTGTGGTAGAACTGGTGGAGAAAAGTTCATAATAAATGTTAAATCTATTTCATATTTCGATATATTTTTCTCAAATAATAATCAAGTAAGATATAGAAAGATAATTAAGAAATATGATTAAAGCATTTTAATATATATATATATATCATATTAATTAAGTTAACTAACGTTTTTAATTTAATCAAATTGGTTAAATATATCTCCCACCAAGTGATAAAAAAACAGTGTTGGATTATGATATTTCTAAGGAGATGATAAAATTCAAAAAGATTCTCTATCTTGTTATAAAGGATTCTTTTTACCGTGGATGGAATTGAATTTATTCAAAAGAGAAAGCTGAAGAGAGTCAGAGAAGATCAGTGAAAGTAGTTGATGATGTTTCACTCATCGAGTTATAATCTTTAAGATATGTCCACCGCTCGACCTTACAAGGGCAGAATTTTATTTCAATATCTTTTAAATTTTAAAATCTTAAATTAATAATTTTCTATAAAATTGAGTTGTGAATCTCATTACTCTTATATATAATTCTATTACTTTTATAGATAATAAGAATTATTTAAAATTTTAAAATTTAAATGTCATTTAAATAGAATTCTCCTTAAGTAGTATCTCCCCATTTGTCTCAATAGAGAAGCAAGGCTCTGATGCAAGATACAAGTAATGGATAGATATGTTTAAAACTTAGGATAAAGAATTAATGATGAAAAATAACCAGAGGATAAAGACAAAATCAATTAAGTACCGCGAAAATGTATGTAGACGGTGTTAGAAATTACTATCAAATTAAAAATTAGAGAGAATATAATTTTTCGTTTTTGGGTCCGTTTCTTTTGGACGGTGACTCTTGTACGATGTACGGTAATTAGCTAAAGTCACGCATTACTTACAACTCATATTTTAGTTGCTGATACTGACTACCTGGGCCACAAAATTAAATATTGTGCACCACACCTCATTCAAATCTATCTGTTTTGATTTCCTACCATAAGTGTTTCTTTTAATTTATAATATATAACACTTTAATTAATTCCGATAACTAAAAAATGACAGTTAACTTATGAGTTAAAAGGCAAAAGTGTTTCAGAAGTTTTTATTGTGGGGTGATTTTGTCATGTAAGTTTTAGAATGGGCAATTTTATCTCAAAAGTTTTAAAAGTAAGGCAATTTTACCCTCTTGTTATCAATGCCAGTTTTAACTGTTAGTTGATTAAATATGTTGAGCTGACAATTCACATGTCATCCATTTTATTTTTGTTAAGCTAAAAATTTTAAATCGAACATTTAAAAAAGATGAATTAGATGATAAATGGATTTTTATAACAAATTTTTACCTTAACAAAAATAAATTGGATGATATATGAGTTAGCCCAATATATTTGGTCAACTAAGAGTTAAAATTAACGATAACAGCAAAGGCAAAATTACCCCTTAATGAAAACTTCCAAAGCAATTTTGCCCCTTAACCCCTTAACTTATTAAACATGTCATAAGTTGAATTTTTCCCCTCACACCTTTATTAAAAAAATGTGTTTAAAAATTTAATAAGGGGATAAAATTGAAAATAAGCATTAACTGCTTGGATAAACTTGAAAAATGAGTATTAATTAGCTTTTGAGAGACTTATATTTTAGATCAAGTTATAATTCTAGAAATGCTGGACCATAAGGAGTTTCATATTATCCTAGCACATTATCCTAGGATAATTTTATTGAGGTTTTAAGGAAAACAAAAATCATTATAATCAAATCCCATAAAATTATCAAATTAGGATGAAGTTGCTAAAGATGCATGAGGATTTATTGAATTTGTAAAAACATATCACTCTTATTTTTATTATAAGTCCTTTTTAATTAATTTCTTGCATACTAAGGAGTATTAATTAAGCCAATAATTAAGAGCTAAATTTACATTTTTATCCTCATTTATGAATTTTTTTTTTTCAACTTTTTCTTCTCTTTTCTCCTTTAATTAAAGGAAAAATTAGAATAATATCATTTAATACTATAAAATTGATTTATATTAAAGACCAAATTTGTTGATAAAAAATTATTTATAATAGGGATCATAATGGTAAGAATGTTGTGTGCTTAATTGAATTGAGAGTTAATATTCCCTCACCTGCTCCTTTTTTTAACTGTCTAGTAGTTAAAATTAGTTAAAGGTAATAAATGTATAAAAAAAGTCATTAGTTTTTAAATATACTTCTATTTATAAAAAAGAGTAGGAGAGAGAATAAATACAATATATATATATATATAAAAGAATGGGTAGAAAATCTAAGGGAGAACATGTACATAAATGAGTATATGAGAAAGAATTAGTGTAAGTGTGTGACAATTAACATAAAGATATATATTTTATTGGGGTAAAATAGCAAAACACAGTTTAAATTTTGAGACAATAAACTCAAGAGAAAGAAATTTGTTTATAAAAAGGACAGGAGAGAGTATTAGATTATTTAAATTTATTGTTGTTCAAACCCATTCATCTTCGCCTTTATAATTAGAGAAAATTAATCATTTGACCATTATAGTTTAGACAAGTTGTAATTCAATCCCTACAACTTGACTCAATGCAATTCAATCCATATAGTTTTGACTCAATTATAACTCGATTTTTATAGTGTTGATCATTTTACAATTTAGTTTTTATGTTCTATAATAAAAGCAAGGACTAAATTATAAAATTGTCAAAATTATAAGGACTAAGTTACAACTGATCAAATTTCAAAGACCGAGTTACAATCGAGTCAAAACTATAGGAACTGAGTTGCACCAGGTCAAAGTGTAGGGATTAAATTACAATTTAGTCAAAATTATAAGGACACAAACAGAAAATACTTCTCCAGTCCTATTTATAAACTAAGAAGAAAAAGTATTATCATTTATATTTATGACTCTCATCATTAAATATTTCATGTGAAAATACAACTTGACCTTTTATTTATTATTCTATAGACAGATAGACCTTGTTCTCATTAAATATAGTGTATGTTAAATAAGAAAAAAACTAAAAAAGTTGTCAACTTCTATGAAAAAGTTAATAAAATTTTTAAGCTATAATTGTCCAGGCAAAACATGTTAAAAATAACATATAAATAGGACTGGAGGAGTATTTGTACATTTAGAGTGACAAATGTTGGACCTGTTAATTATCTTACATTTATATTTCTTAATTCCAATAAATATGTGTGTGTGTGATCTCATCATGTAATACCGTGTTAAAAAAAGTTATATTACTCTCTTCACTTTTTATATAAAAATCAGTTGATTTTTTAAAAGATTAAAATAAATAAATAAATCATAACATAGTTGTTTATCATTAAATTATATAATTACTATAAAAACAATAAATACAAATATTTTAATATAATTTTTTTAATCTGTTTTTTTTAAAAAAAAACATCAACTTACTCTTATTTTAAACGTTGGAGGAACTACGTCATTATACAAATGCTCTGGCTCTGCCACCTTCTTCTTGACTGTGGTTTCAGCTCTCACTGCTGAACTGTGGCAGCGGGATGCTCAGAGCAGAATTCACGGGTTGTTCGTTTTCACGTTGGATTGGGATTTGGGAGGCAGCGCAAGGGTAAGCTCGGCGTATGAATGACAAAAGAGAAAATTACACTAACACCATGAGAATATACATCAAAGAGGTCCCATTAATAACTTCAGAGTTGTTATTGACGCCCTTAGATAACTATTCTAGGACCGCCATTAACAATTTTGGGACCTGATAGTAATTAATTTCTATCTCGAGACGTCTTTGACGTATATTCTTTTACTTAGGACCTCAGTATAATTTTCCCATGAAAATAACATTTCACTTAAAGATTTATTTTCATAGTAAAATATTACCTTAATGAATATATAAGAAAAACTCAGAATGTTATTTATATATTAAAGAGAAAATAGTTCACAATAATCGCTACAATAGAATCGTGTGTATGATGCATTATATATTACAATTATTGGAATCTCGCCAGAGGTTGGATTTAAATTGATACTCGCTCTTGATATATACGATTAATTGAAAAATAAGCGCTATATATATATATATAAACCATGGTTTTTAACAAATTGACAAATATAAAGAAGCAGATTTTGAAAAAACACTCCACCTTAATATATATATATATATATAACGGTTTCGCAAAAGAATGATACATATGCGAAACAAATATATTATAGTTTTTAAAAAACTGCAATATATAGATAGTAATTATATGACATTTTTTATGAAAAAACAGCCATATGTATTATATATAATGAATGTCATATATATGCTTTTAAAAACTAAAATATAAACCCCATTTTCACCACTTCAAACCCACAACTTCTTCGTCGCACTTTCGTCGAACATCCTACCGTCACTGTTTTCTGATATCTCCACCTTCATTTCCCTTTCCATTGAACTACCATATATAAATATTAGTGAACTACCATAACTCCGGTTAAGTGCATTTTGGAGGGTTGAACTGGATCATTATACCCAGGGTGACCCTAATTGGTCTGGAAGTGAACAGGTTCACCCTTTTTTAAAAAAACAAAAAAAAAATATTTCATTTAGAATTTCATACTAATAAGCTTAAAATTTTGATTTTCTCACCTATTTAATATTGGGTTAGTTACCCAATTTGACCCACTGACCTTTGACCCAATACCTTAACCGATTTAGTGATTGATTTAGTTTTTAATACTTTAATACATATGTAGCAAAATAATATATGACCGTTTATAACCGTCATATATAGATGAAAGTAATCATGATGAAGTGATATATGGACGTAGTGAATTTGGGTATGTATAAAGAAAATTAATGGAATAATCCGATCATTTTCAAAAAGAACAAATATTAAATCATATAGTTCAAAATGTTAGTTAAAAGCAATAAATATGTAAAGTGTATTATACTCCTCTTTCTAATTATATTATTATTTATAAAGAGAGTATTTTTTTTATTACATGTGATCGTGATCGAACTCAGATTGAGTGCTATATAAGACATTAACCATACAACACAACCTAAAAACCGTTAGTTATAAAGAGAGTACATGAGAGAAAAATTATTGCAAAAATAACAAGTGACATATATTGGACGTCGTAAAAATGGAAAAACTAGTTAACAATTTCAAACAAAAATGATTTCTTCCTTATATTAAGGATCACTCCTATTATAGAGGGATTATTTCTTATAAAAAGTACAAGAGGGAGCATATAAATACTTTGTTGAAAAATGTGCACTACTCTATATTCTCATTAATTATAAGTTCATTTTGACAAAAAAAAAAATGGTCTTCATTATAAGTCCACTTTTGTTAGAGTAATAAATGAAATTATCACAATTTTGTGGCTATTAATTGTAATAAAAAAGAATTTATTCATCATGTTAAATTTTGAAACCCATACATAAATGAGGGGAAAAAAATAGTCAATTATGAATGAGTTAGTTAACTTTTCTTGATGTGTGTGAGTTAGATAATTTAAACATATAATTAATTAATTAAATATGACCAGAGTGGTAGCTTAATAAGATATAGAGTTGGAAAATTTTATGCGAAATATGTTAGAAGTAGTATATATATATATATATATATATATCTGTGTGTGTTGGGGGCAAATAATGTCGCCATTGAACTCAATCCTTTCTCCATCATCTGGCCCATTAAGTTAAAACGGTGAGATTTAAACAAAATCTAAGCCACTCTGTTTTTCCTAATGAAGCTGAGTCATCAGTTTCGATCACTTGCTACCTGTCGCACTTGAATAGCTTCTTCTTCGATTTCTTCCAGCTGATGATTCATCACAACAACTGTATCTCATTGAAGAGTTTTAAAATTCAGGAAAAAAAGCTTCAACAAAAAAAAAAAAGCCTTGGGGAGTTATAAGAAGAGAGGAATCTTCCGCGATGGAGAATCAGACTATGAGGTATAGAACAAATAAAATTATATATACCAAAAAAAAAAGAGTTCCACTGAGAAATTTCCGGTGATTGACATGGAATAAAAAGCGAAATAGGATAAGAGTTGAGGAAGAAAAAGAAAAACAATGTTGTCTCTGCTACAACTATGAGTGCAAAAGTGGCAATAAAATCGCGGCTGAGCTTGATTGGAAGGAAAGAGATCGGTGGCTGAGATCCATTTTTCGTTTTATAAGCCTGTTTTTAATTATTGGAGACAACAGTTCAACAGATTAATAGGACCAGATCGGAGAATGTGAAATCAGGAATAATAATGTGGGTGTTACTTTTTCCTTTTGAAAGAATAAATTAAAACTCCACTAATTCCGCTTAATTAATAACCATGCAAACGTGCATGACATCAGGAGGCACTTTGGTTACACAACTCTTCTCTGTCGTTATATATATAATTCAAACACGCGTGAAAAAATGAATATGTTGTGAATATTGTATAATTATGGGTATTTTAAATAAAAAGTTCTCTAATATTATTAGAATGTCTTAAAATGAAGAGGTGTATTTTAAGAAATCATGTCCATATATATATAAATTACTAAGGTATTTATATTGGTTCATGAATTTAACAAGTGATTATGACTCTATTTAACCTTAGAGGTATAGTGCTTCAGAAGATAATCTGAGTTATTTTTTTTACCTTCTACTAGTTTTATCACCCTGTAAGAAGAGTTTGTTTGATGCTAGGAAGAGCCGTTTCCCATTCAACTTAAGGGATTGAGGAAAATCTTTTAAAGACAATATCTTCGGATGCGACTTGAATCCAATATTTAATTCTTCCATGCAGATTTCACCAATCTTAAAAGTTATTTCCTGCCAGCCGGTTTTAAACCTTATGAGGGCAAAAGGATTATAACTACATTGCCTTTGTTGATTCTTCCTGAACAAACGAATCCTTGAAATTTGATCATTGTTAGTTGTAACTTGGATCATTTAGCTTTCCATGTTCATTGGGGAATGATAGCGGTGAGGTTTTGACAGTTATGCAGACAATAGGGCAGAATATGGAGAAAAGACTCAGAGTGATTTGTATCCTCTGGCCACAATTCTTATATATAGGTGCATTATACAATCATTGGTACAAATCAAGTGGTCCCCTATATCATAACAGATTTTCTATATACAAGGGGAGCCACACACGTATACATATTGATAAATAATACTCTATATGTATTTACATAATTCTATTTTATTCTAACATCCCCCCTCAAACGAGAGGGAGTAATACATAACCCGAGTTTGTATTTGAAACGTGTAAACTGAGTGTGAGTTAAGCTTTTGTGAAGCAATCAGCTATCTGTTGAGAAGAAGGGATATATCTAACATCCAAGACACTAGAAAGAACTATGTCACGGATAAAATAAATGTCAATCTCTATATGCTTGCTTCTTGCATGTAGAACCAGATTTGCAGCCGTAGAACCGGATTTGCAACATTGAGATTGTCGCACCAAATAATGGTAGGTTGTCTCAAATACAACTCAAGTTCAAACAATAGAGACTTGATCCATTGTATTTCAGAAGCACCATCAGCTAAAGCTCTATATTCTAATTCTGAACTGGACCGAGAGACAACTTTCTGTTTACGTGCAGCCCAAGAGATAAGAGTATTTCCAAAATATACACAGCAACCCCCCATTGATCGACGATCATCAATATCAGTAGCCCAATCGACATCTGTAAAAGCTGTGAGTTGAGGAGACGTGACAGCCGACAGATGTAAGCCATAGTGATATGTGCCCTTAAGATATCTAAGAAATCTTTTGACACCTTGAAAATGAAAATCAATTGGCTTAGACAAAAACTGACTCAGTTTGTTAACAGAAAAAGCTATATCTGGTCGAGTAGAGGTGAGATACTGCAAAGACCCAATGACTCTATGATAAACAGATGGATCTGACAGAGGAGTTCCTTCATTAATGGAAAAAGTTCTGCCTTTGACCATGGGTATAGGCACAGGGGCACAGTCAAGCATGTCAAACTTTTTCAAAAGATCTAATACGTATTTTCCCTTATTAAGGAAAAATCCAAAAGAATCACGGTAGATTTCAATGCCAAGAAACTAATAGAGAGGGCCGAGATCTTTTAAAGCAAACAACAGATTCAATTGTGTCACAAACTAAGCAATAAATGTAGGATCATTGCCTGTGACCAAAATGTCATCCACATAAACAAGGATGTAAATAGTCAGTCGTTTAGTCCTCAAGAAAAATAATGAGATGTCACTTCTAGCATTACAGAAACCCCACTGAATAAGTGTCCTGCGTAGCCTATCAAACCAAGCTCTAGGAGCTTGCTTAAGTCCATAAATGGCCTTAACTAATTTGCATACATGGGATGGTCTAGTATAGTCAACAAATCCCTATGGTTGTTCCATAAAAACATCCTCTTGTAGATAACCATTTAGAAAAGCATTATTCACATCTAATTGTCTCACCACCCAATTAAATGTTACTGCAAGAGACAACACTATGCGAATGGTAGTAGGCTTGATTACAGGACTAAATGTATCATCATAGTCAATACATGGAGATTGTTGGAAGCCCTTTGCTACGAGTCGTGCCTTATGCTTTAGGATTGAACCATCGGCCTTGTACTTAGTTTTAAAAATCCAGCGGCAATCAACAATAGTTTGCCCTCTAGGGTGTGGCACCAGAATCCAAGTGTGATTCTTTTGCAAAGCAAAAAACTCATCAGCCATGGCTTGCCTCCAATGAGACATAGAAAGAGCTTCACAGGTGGATTTAGGTCTCGCCGACAGTGACAACGATGACTGATCTTCCATCTGCAACAATCCAACAAAAGGGTACCGTGGCTTACTGATTCCTGATTTGACTCGAGTCACCATCGAGTGAGTATTATGGGGAGATTCACTACTAGACGAGGATGATTCTGAATCAGAGACAAAGGAAGCTGAAGACCCATGAGAGTGTAGTGGTGAAGAATGGACTGAGGAATCGAGTGTTGGAGTCAGACTCCTTTGGTCAAAAGAAGAAATAGGAGTATTAGGCCAAGACTGTGCCTGAGACTCCTGCTTGATAATATAAGGGAACAGATTTCCATTCGTGATCCATCGTTCTAATTGCCTCCTATTCAAAAAACCATGATGAAAAGGAAAATTAGTTGGGTCAAATATCACATGTCTTGATACATAAATTCTGCCTATGGTACTAAGACAACGGTAGCCCTTATGGTAATTTGCAGGCCCAAGATAGATGCATTTTTTACTATGAAAATGTAACTTGTGGGCATTATATGGTTTGAGACAAGGATAACACGCACACCTAAAGGGTTTGATATCCTTATAATCAAGCTCAACTTTGTAGAGTTCCTTGAGAGGAGTAGAGTTGTTAAGAATAGGAGTAGGCAATCTGTTAATTAGATAAACAAAAGTTTGAAAAGCTTCAACCCAATAAGTGATAGGCATTTTTGCTTGAGCTAATAACGTGAGACCCATTTCTACTATATGACAATGCTTCCTCTCAGCTCTTCAATTTTGAAGTGATGTATAAAGACAAGTAAACCTCTTTATAATCCCTTATTGTTGAGCAATGGGAATAAATGATTTATATTAAGCTCCTTTATCACATTGAAGTGACTTAATCTTGATATTAAAGTAGTTTTCAACTTGGGCTTTGAAAACTTTAAAGGCATGTACAACTTCACTTTTTTGTTTGAGAGGAAAAATCCACACAAATCGACTAAAATCATCCAAGAAATATATATAATAATGATAACCACCGACCGAATGAATAGGTGCAAGACCCCACAAATTAGTATGGATAAGTTCCAAAGGCATCGTATCATGATAATGTGATTGAGAAAAAGGTAATTGCTTAGATTTTCCTAATTGGCATGCTTCACAAACAAAAGTGTCATTCACAAGA
>JBAGKO010000016.1:4780644-4793039 GCA_037177275.1 Acacia concinna
AAAAAAACGCTACATTAACCGCTACAAATGTCTCGCTGACATCTATAAATACCCCTCACCTCAACTTCTTTTCTCACTCCATTCTTACTTCAATCTCTTCTCTTTTCTCCTTCTTCACTCTATTCTCTTTTTGTTTCATCAATTTTCATTCTGCAGCATCTCGATAGTCTCAAGTAATATTTCAAACTGTAAGAATTTTGTTTTCACTTTCTTTACATATAAATAAAATATAAATCTTTTAAAAAAATTTTGAAAATATGTTAGTATCATTTATAATGTCTATAACTATGCTACGGTTATCTAACCTAGCTATTAATTATCATTATTGCATAAATTAAAGGATGAATTATGGGATTATGTTTTAAATTTAAATGAAAGCACTTTTCTTTTTCTTTTTTAAACTAGTTAAATTGGTTCACCAGTTCATACCAGTTCGACTCCTTCCCTCAATTTTTACTTATTTCAGATCGAACAAGTGAATCAACTGAACCAGCTAGTCAATTTTTTGTTCATGCCCTGCAACTTTATTATCACATGGCGGGTTCTCTCCTTCCCTCCCTCTCTCTCTCTCCCCATAATGTTGAAACTGCCAGTCAACTAACTTTCCCACACATGCCTCCCTACAATTAAACCCCCTTTCACCTCCTTTGTTCACTCCAATCTCTTCTCTTCCACATTCTTTCACATAATTAATAATTATATTTTCAAACCTCACCATAATAATCTCACTACTACTAAATGGCCCACAATTTTCTCTTGTGTATGCGTGTGTGTCTCTCTCTCTATATATATTTATAGTTGTTTCTTCTTCTTCTTCATTGACCTTCCAAACACACGTACGGATCTTGATTTGAGCTATAATGGAGGCCACCACCAGGCACGCTCAACTGCGCAATCCCTTGCTGTATGCGCCGCCACGCACAGCCAAGACTTGCCGCCGGCGACAGGTTGTGAGGATCTTGTGCTCCATCATTGTGGTGGCATCTGTAGTTGCATTGGTGAGAAACCAGAGGGAGGAGGCATGGTCACAGCAGAGAGTAGAAACTACGTCGTTCGGAGAGAGGTCGCCGATTCCGAGAGGGGTGAATGAAGGAGTGTCAGCTAAGTCGAATCCGCCATTGTTGGTTGCAGAGAAGCTTTCGTATAATTGGACCAATGCCATGTTCTCTTGGCAACGGACTTCTTACCATTTTCAACCCCAAAAAAATTGGATGAACGGTACGTGTTCTTTTTCTTTCCTGTTATTTGTTTTGAATTATTTCTCAAATCCTAAAAAGACCTAGTAGTTGAGAGGTTTCTTTTGGTTCTAAAGGTAAAACTTTTAATTAATTTATTTTCTAAATTTATAAATTTTCCCTAAACAATCTTATTAATTATATATACGAAAGAAGTTCTCGTCTGTGAGAGTAGTTTTCAATTCACACACGCAAACATATCATCGTTAACCCAGACCTCATTTAAGTGTGGAAGTGTGGTAGATAGCATTGCTATTGGGATAACTAGCTAAGATCATATTGCCTTAAATATATAGTTTTGTCGCTTATAAAGTTACTTTTATATAGAAATAAACACATACAAAATATTTTCCTATTTTTTTAAAAAAAGAAGAAGAAGAAGAGGGAACTACCCTTTTAACTCAAATAGTAATCTAGCTAGTAACATGAAAGTTCTTTTAGGTGGGCATGTGATTACTCTCATTTATAAGTTATGACCTCAGGATATTAATGTCTACCCATTTAATCCAAACAGTTTTATAATAATTTAGTAATTTACTAATTTAAGTCATTTCTCAATATAGTTAATTGATTAGTCCTTAAAATTTAATGGAAACCAAAATTCATTCCATGTTTATTCTCAAAAAATCATTGTCTTATTGGATATAATGATATCTTATTAAAGATGCAATAAAAGAAATTTATCTTACTTTATCTGTGAGTCAAAATTTTGGTTATTTATTGATTTTTATTATGATGTATACTCATTTTACTTGTTAATGGAAATTGATGGTTATTCTAAAAATAACCTCCAGGCAATAGGCATGGCGGTTGGATCAAGATTATCTTATCTATGAACCGAACCATCTCTGGAATGGTCTTGCATAGAAGCAGTTCTAAAGATTAACTTAAATGTTTGTCCAAAAGAAATAACTTAAATGATGTTATTGTATAAAAAAATGATGTTAATATAAATAATAATATTTTTTCGATTGAATATAAATAATAATATTGATATTTATGATATCAACTAACAACGTTATGGTATGAAAAATACAAAAATACATAATGCATGTAAACTAGTGAAATATAATAGGAAAATAACATTAAGGTCTCAATTAAAAAAATAATAATATTAGTACAGTCCTATAATTTATTAATGTAACTCATTTACCTGTCATTGACAAATATTGGGATTTTTTGATATTATTATTTTTAATTAAGATCTTAATATCATTTTCCCAAATATAATTCATATGAACCGCCTAAATAAGAAACGTGCGCCTAACTGGAAGACAAAATGGGTCGACCGGGGAGGTGGCGCTGCAGTATTATTTATGACCCATTAGTGTGAAAGAATAAATTAATTAATCTAACCAATTTTAATTAAAGATTCAGATAAGCACACCGATCAGAATGTTTAGCATGTTTCCATTGAGACGGGTCTGTATTAAGTATTTATTTATTTTATTCAAAAAGACCCCTGGCCCCTGACAGAACAACATTTTTTTCTTACCACTTTAAGAAAATAATCTTATAATATCACATGTTCACATGCTCCTTCGATCCTAAATGTATCTAGGACTAGAAATACTAGAATATGATCCAATTCAGTATAATTGTTTATACGTTAATAACTAAAGAATGTACCTTACTTGTTATTTTTATAGATCTTATAAAAGCTTGAAAATTGAATTGCATTAACCAATTTCTCAAGGTGAATACGATTTTACCATTTTGCCCCTAATTAATTATATTCTCTCTCCTCTCTTTTTTCCCATATTACATTCTCTTTTACATTTTCTCATCATTTCTTTATTTTTCTTTCTTACTTGTCCTGTTTTGCATAAGGGCTTGTTTGGAGGAAAAATATTCCCCTCGTATGTATTTATTATTTTTAACTAATCTTAAATGTTTTCTTGAATCAAGCAATTCAATGATATATTGAGCTCTTGTAAAAAAGACTGGAGCGAGTATATAAGAGCTGACTTAACTACTCTCCTATGTCTTGTTTATAAGTAACATTCTATGAAAGAGTTCATTTTACATTGAGCAAATAATTTGGCTTTATTTAAAATTTAATGCACTTTTTTATTTTTAACTCTAATTAATCACATGTCTTTCTCACCTATTTTTCCCACTCATTCCCTCTTGTGTCTTTTACTACTCATTCTTTCTCTGGCTCATTTTATTTATAAATAAGAGTATATTTAAAAAAAAGTAAAACTTTTACACATCTATTGTTTTTAACTAATTTAAACTAATAGTTGTTTTACATAAATTTGAGTAGTTCTTGCTTATTAAAAGGATTAAAGAAAGTATTTCTTTGGCTCACAATATAAGCCTCTTTTAAAAAAATTGTTTGATTCACCATATAAATCACTTGAAGAGTGATTAATATTTATTTGTCTAATTTTCCCATATAATTAATGTTTAAATGACTCTTTATATTTTTTTCTCTAATTAAAGACCTCATTTAATAATATTTTTTCATATTTTAAAAGAAATTTAATAATTTAATTAACTATCATTTTTAGCTTCAATGAATCAAGTGATTTATATTGTGAAATGCACAGATATTATTTCCATAAACATATTTGATTTGTCTTTCTCTTTAACTATTAGACTTTTTTACCCGTGATTAAAAATAATTTTTACTCCGATCCTTCAGTTGATATAAAAATATTTTAAAAAAAAGTGATTGTCACATGGAGTCGCAAGCAATGCTCTTTTTTTTTTTTTTTTAAATGGAGCTCATAGGCTCGGGCAGGCACTAACGGCCTAAAATTACAATAACGGTAACGAACTCGTGACCTCCTCCCACTTGAAAGATACCATTACCACTAGGCTACAAGGCCGTTGGTAATGCTCTTGTTTTAATATCAACTTATGGTAACAATAATATTTAGTTTTAAATATAGGGCCAAGCTGACTCTTCTTAAAAAAATTATAATAAAATTAATTATATTATTCTAAAGCATTTAAATTTAATTTTTTTTAAAAAAATTATTTTATTTAACTTCTAAACTGATGTATAAGATAAGTTTACCTTCTTTAATTTCTTAAAAAAAACTTTATTTTATATTTAAAATAGTAGAAAGTATTAAAGTTTATTTCACAGTGTTTGTTGAAACGGTAAGTGACACTCATGAGAAGAAAACAGCCACACAAACAGCAGTGATCTACTTAACATATAATTTTTGAATTTTTATATTCAATGACATGCTTGTTGGCCATAAGTTTAAGGTCAATAAGAGGACAAATGAAAGAAAATAATCCCATTCTTCTGGCGTGATGAGTGTGTAGCCTAGATTCACTTGGATATTGTAGGGTCTGACCATGACTACTCAAATTGATTGTCCCCTTATTCTTTTTTTTTTTTTTGTCATATTTATTTTTAACTTTTACAGGCCAAGCACATCTGGTCTCTAAACGTTTCATTTTTGGCATATTGTACCTGGCTTCCCTATGCAGCTTAGGATATTTATAGGATCAATAAAAACAAGCACTTAGGACGATTGTGGTAATCCCAAAAGCCCATTATTTGTTTTGGTGAATTAACAGCATGTGGCGCATTACAAGAAAGGTTGGTAGAAGGCGCCACTTTAATTAGGAAGAATTTCAATTGAGTTAAAAAAAAAAAAAAGATTAAAAAAGTTTTGTGAAATTGATTAATTGTATTGAGATTTTTGGGATTTTTATGTTATTAATTCTAATTATAAATTGTCAACTCTACCCTTAAGGGCTCTATTAACAATTATATGGCGTATTATCGACAACTATATTTGCATCTAATAATAATTATATAAGCCATTATAATTGTCAATGAGCACCTATGTAGTTGTCAATAGAGCTCTTAAAAACAACGTGAGTAATTTATAATTGAAATTAATGATACAAAAGTCTTAAAAACCTTAGTACAATTTATTAACTTTATAGGATCTTTCTGACATATTCTGTCTTCCTCATAACCTCAATGCAATTCTCTCTTAATTAAATGAGAAGTATTTAATTTAAATAATAGAGCTATTGCTAAAAGGATAATTAGATTATTAAAATAATTTATTTGTGAGTGGATAATACACAAACACACACATTTGAAAGGACATTAGATTAAACATAATTCAAGATTGGTTAAAGCTTAATCAATTGTAATATTTAAAAAGAAAGTAATCGTATCATCGAATATAAAAACTAAATAATACTTTCAGTCTCTTAAGCTATTTGATATTCCTTATAACTAATTATAACAAATATAAAATAATTATGAAGATGACCACTAAAAATGTCATAAGTGCATTAATTGTGCTTAAATATAATACTTATTTAAATGTCCAGTCCAAAAATAATGAGTCTGATCGTTATTTTATCACAAACGTATATATTACTCGGATCTTTCACATGAGATCCACTTTATAGTTCAAATTTTTTTCATTAAGGCGAATCTTATATAAAGGATGGGAAAGAGTATGTATTACGAAAAGGGAATTAACACTGTTATTAAAAGTTCATATATATAAGCTCACCCTTGAAATTGTTTAGCCGTTTTCCCATTTGAGACACATCCATTATGTCATATTAACAGACTCTTGTCCTTAATGAAAGTGGCTTTTGTTGATTAAATACTTTATCTTGAGTTTGAGTTCATCTGAAATAGAAAACATCTAAGAAAGCTACACTTAATTGGTTCTCATAATGTTCGAATTTGACTTAGTTAGATTTAAGAGAAAAAATTTCAAAAATTTCACAAAAAATAAAAAAGGTGTTCCCAATATTCACAATACAAAAGAAGTGCTAGAGTTTGATTTGTCATTTTCAAAATTAAAAGGAAATGACGTAATTGTCCTTCTGATTTTAAAATAAAGAACATAAAGAGAGACGTGTGCAATTTCAAAAGTTCTGATAAAAATTTTCACAATTATATTTTTCATGAGAATTTCACAAGCTGCAAATTTTAATTCATAAGATTTTATAAGGCTTTTGTTGTTTAAATACCTTTATCTTCAGTTTGAGTTCACCTGAGATAGAAAACTTCTGAGAAAGCTGCACATAATTGATTCTCATAATGTTTGAATTTAAATTAGTTAGATTTAAGAGAAAATTCTTCAAAAAAATTTTAGGCTCCCAATATTCACAATACCAAAGAAGTGTTAGGGCCTGATTCGTCATTTTCAAAATTAAAAGGAAATTATGACATAATTGTCCCTCTGAGTTTAAAATAAAAAACATAAAGGAAGATGCGTGATTTCATAAGTTTTGATAAAAGTTTTCACAATTTTTTCGTGAGGATTTTACAAGATGTAAATTTTAATTTATAAGATTTTATAAGGGTTTCACAAGTTTAGATAATATTTTCACAAATTTGAATAAAGTTTTCATAAATTCTTTAAAGAATAAAGGTTTCACAAGTTTGGGTAATATTTTTTACAAATTCTCAAAAGAAGTTCACAGCTTCCTTAAAGAATTTCTCAAGTTGAAAATTTTGATTCACAAATTCTTTAAAGGTTTTCACAGGTGCTCAAAAGAATTTCACAACTTCTTTAAATTATTTCAAAAATTGCAAATCAAAATTCATAAAATCTGGTAAGGGTTTCTCAAGTATTGATAAAGCTATCACAAGTTCGGATAAAATTTTCACAATTAAAATTGTCAAAGTGAAAATTAAACTCTTAGAGATAATTCTATCATTTCATTTTAATTTTGAAAAGGACGAATCAGGCTCTAACACCTCTTTAGTATTATGAATATTCAAAACACATTTTTTTTTATCTTTTGACATTTTCAAAGTTATTTTTAAGGAATTTTCCCTATATTTGAAAAGGATTGTTTTTATTTCATTAAAAAGACTATTTTGTTTAATGGCCTTAATGTGCTGCCAGTAGAAATGATAAAAAAACCTGGTGGTCCAGGTAACCCAATCCAATCTGATTTGGTCTAACTCGTTCTAGCAAGAAAAAGTTTTGCATAAAGCAATACTAGACCATACTAGATCAGACAGGACTACTCAGGCTGGACTGGACTTCAAACCAAGGGGTTGACCCCTTGGTAAGAAGTCCCGACCCGAATTTTTTTTTTTTAAAAAAAATTCTAACCTAAAGTTCTAAACATAAAATTGAGCTATCTAACTATCTATTGTTCTATTCTACCATATTATTCTTCAAATTTTAATCTTACTATTACCTATCATGTCCCACTTATTGCATCTTTTGCAATATATGTGTTTCTTTTTTTTTTTCTTTTTTTATGCATTGTGTGCTTCTTTATCAATATTTTATTTTTTTATATCTTTAATGAGATTTTGCATATCGTCTAACTTCTTTTTTTGTGCGGCATATAGTTATATTATGAAAGTGTCATTCTATTTTCGGGGTAGTGTGATTATATAATAATAAATACAATGAGTCTTGTGTGTTTTTTTTAAATATCAAATCAAGTTTATTTATTTTTACTTTCTCATAATGTAATTTTTTTGTACATTTTACATTATAGAAAGTGCAAATATTTTACATTATAGATCTCCATCATCAGATCTCAATAATGTCAACAAGTATTGCAAGATTTCCATCAAGTCTGTTAAATATAAATTATATCTCCATAATTTGTCATTTACTTGTGTAGTTGTGTGTAATGTAATAGACTTGTTGTTACTTGTTTATTTGTTTAATTCTGTAGTCATAGATTTTATCAAAGTACCTTGAATATTGTTAAGGATTATTATGGATTTATGATTAAATTTTAATGTTTGTGATGGGTTTTGTTTATGATAATAAGCATTATTATAGTCTCAATAAGTTTAAATTTTTCCTCTTTAAAAAACAAAAAAAAAAATCAGATTTTGTCTAGGTAGTCAACTGGATTAGTCTAAGCTTGGGCTCGGGTTGATGCTGGACCAAACTAGACTTTGGGTCAAGGCCAAACCCGATCCGGTCCGGTCATGATCAACCCTAGATACGAACTAGGTATGATGACCATATGACATGGATTGATTTGTAATAAACGTTCTTTAATTGATAAAGAAGTTCCATTTTCTATCTAAAAAACTAAAAACCAGGTTCCTTACCTTTAAGCAGATGGCTGAACAGTAAGAAGTGTGACTGAAAAGCACAGAAGAAAGACAAGTAAATAGCAGAAATTTTAAGCTAGTATGAAGGAGCTTGGTGGACTCCTGGTCCAACAATGGCAGGTGACATAGCAGAAGAGAAAAGCCAAAACCTAAGTGTTATAATAGTAAAAGCGCATGAGCTTTTTCTCCACTAGTGTGTGTATTTATTATTTCCATGTCTACACTGAGAGAAGAGTTGGAGTTAGAATAAGAAAAGGCTAAAGAAAAGAGAAGAGAAGAAAGAATAAAAAAAGGTGAAAAGCACAGATGACTACCCACACCACACATTTCCCAACTCTCATGTTCCAAAGTTATTTGTCGCCTCTAACCACAAAACTCTCATGTACAGTCTAATATGCTCTTGTCTGCCTTTGTATCTTTCATCAATTTTCCAACAACTACTTACTTTTATTTTCTTCTTAGAACCTCATATCCACCTTTAATTTTTTTTTTAAAAAAGGTGGTTAAAAATTTAATAAATTTTATAAAATACCCCTTCAATTATAAATGCAAGAATTAATTTGGGGTGAATTTTGGTTCTAAAAATAAGATATATTTTAAAAAAATCTATCCATTATATTTATCTTTTTTTTTAATTTATAAAATGATATATAAGATAATATTATGCAAAAATATTTCAGAGAATAATGTCACATATGTTTAAATTAAGTAATTTAATTAAATCCCTGAATTTCTCCAAATTAAATAAAGCAGTCTTACATTAGGGATCAAAAGAGTAATTATTATAAGCATAATAAATTTAAAATTTGATCTATAGAGTTTAATAATAGTTTTATGAAATATTAAATTTAAACAATTTAATTTTCTTAATTTAAGGGTGGAAATGAGCTATTGAGAATAAAAGGTGAAGGAAGGAAATGGTAACATACTAACTCCTATTTCTACAAGCATGCATGAGGCAGCCCCACCTAATCTTCTTTTCACTTTTTGGGTGTTGGTGGTGGGTGGGTGGGAGTAAAATTTGGTGCACACAGTAATTTTGAATGTTTTTTGGACAATAAAGTAAAAAAGGATTCATGCCAAAAAAAATCAGGGAGCCTAGTGCTCCTCATCATGCAAGTATCTCTGCTTTTTCTAAAAGTTATTTTATGTAGGGACTCTTTTCTTCTTTGCCTTCCTATTTTTTTAACTCAACCTACTATATATAATAATAATATCCTCTCGAAATTTGTCTTTTATTCACACTTAGCTTACTCCTCCATCCTCCTGTACTCCTTTTGTAATATCTTTGCAAAAAGTATTCATTTTTTATTGTGGAAAAAAATATTATGTACGACGTTCATTATATTTCTGTTTTCATTATTTAATAATAGCCATTCTCCTTATTTTGTTTTATTCGGAGACACATGGTATTTTTTAATGTTTCTGTTGTGAATCTCAAAATGTCTTTTACTTTTTTATTTTAACTCTTTTATATTGAAGATAAATTAGAAAATAAAAGAAAATAATTAGGTTATTCTTAAAACATGAATAAATCAAATTTCTTGCAAATAAAAATATATCTTACTCTCTCTCTCTCCCGCCCAAATTATAAGAACTGTAATATTGACATGATTTTAAATATAAGACCTCATTCTATTTAGTTTTTTAAATTTATTTTTAAAATTATTCCTATTAATTAAATGCATATATTACTGTGAATTTTTTTAAAAAAAATTAAGGAAGTAGAATCCGATAAAAATGATTAAAAGATGCTTTAGAAAAACGAAGGTGCCTATCTTTGTGATAAATGAATAGCATAATTAGGATTTCTTTAATCTTTACAAATTAGTGGTCTAAATTTTATAGGGAAAATGACAATAAGGTCCCAAGAACCAAACATATTAATAAAAAAGTTCTATCAATTTTGTTTCTAACTAAGAGGTCACAATGAATTTTTGGAATAATAAGTCTATAAGAGAAATGACCTACCTATCCCTGTCATTAAAACATTAGATGTCAGAGGAGAGAGAAATTCATGTATTTTCACGTACTCAGACATGGAAATTTTAACAACTTATGAGACCGTGATGATAACTTCGTAAACACGTTTTGACAAATAAGCATGTTTTGACAACTTCTTCTTCAAAGAGTGAAAACGAAGTTGTCAAAACTTGCATATGTGATAGTCATCACGGCCTCATAAATTGTTAAAATTTTTAGGTGAACTTGCTATAACATGCATTACAAATTGTTAAAACGTGCTTACGAAATTGTCATCACGGCCTCATAAGTTGTTAAAATTTATGGGAGTGGCTCCCATCCTTGGTCTCAAATTACACTATTTTTGTGTTGATTTTAGGTAGTTTTGGGTATAAAATGTGAGGTGGTTTAATTTTTTTTTTAAGAAAATAACAATCAATGTCCGCAAGTATTTTTTTTAGTAACACCCAGTGTTTCATAAAATAAGTTTTGTGCAATTTGTGATAGAATATTTTTTCAGTAGCACCCATCATTTGGCAGGCTACACCATAAAGTATTTTTTACTAACACACAATATGTATAATGAAAAGTTAATTTAAGAAACCCATTGTTACAAAAAAAACTATAAGGGCAGCTTCTCAATTAATAAGAACTACTGAAAAATATTTTATGTCTGAGATTACATAAAAGAATATTTTATGATCCTGGGTGCAACTAAAAAAATTACTTAAGGACACTAAATGTTATTTTTAAAAAAACAATAATAATAATAATAAACCACCCCATATTTTACACCTAAAACTACCTAAAATGATGTAGATTTAGGAATAGAGAGACCAAGGATGGGAAGGGCAAAGGAGAGGATTCAATCCCAAAATTTCTATGGCTGAGTACGTGAAAAGGCAAGAATTTCTCTCTTCTCTGACATCTGATGCTTTAATGACAAGGATAGGTAGGTCATTTTTCTTCTAGACTTATTATTCCAAAAGTCCTTTAGGGCCTCTTATTTAGAGATAAAATTGGTAGGACTTTTTTGTTAATATTTTTTGTCCTTAAAACCTTATTGCCATTTTCTCAATCTTATATTAGGGATTGGAGGTGGGAGCAGAGCTTTATTCAAACATTATAAACTTTTTTAGATGTATTAGGGGTGGGAACATGCTAGATCATTTTGTAACAAAAAGGTTTGAGTTTAGCTTGTGACTAATAAAGGGCTTTTTTAAGGCATGAACCTCACCTAAAGGCGGCTAACATGCCTGCATTTTTTTATTTTAAATATTTACTTTTTCATTACATTTTATTCTTTTTTTCCAAAATTCAATACTCTTTTGATATCTTTTATTTTTTTGTCCTATTTTCTTTTATTGTTTTTTTTAATCTTTTCCCTTTGTATTATGATTATTTTATTTTATGGTTTTTATTTATAATATATTTTAATACTAATTTCTTTTACTCTAATAAACGATAAATTCTTGTTCCACAACTAAATGTTAATATTTTTAGCATAAAATAAATATTTCATAATGATAATTAAATCACAAAAATAAAAATTAGGTTGGTGCATTTAATATTTATTTTTTTACACATTTTTATAATATTATATATCTATAACATGCCCAACCGATTTGACTAGCTTAATAGGCTTATTTATAGGCCAGAGCTTGACCTCTTAAAAGAAATATGTCTACTAACCTCTTAAAAGCAATATGTCTACTAACAGGCCTAGATCTACTATAAAGTTTAAACAATCATGCCACAAGCCTTAAGTGGCTTGTTTCCACCCTTAGATGTATATATTACACACACAAAGACATGCCATTAGCATCCTAGGAAAAACTCTATTGAAGAAAAATATCACTACAACAAAATTGTCTATATATTATAGTTATTTTTGCTTATATATGACGGTTTTCAACCACCATATATTTTAACTCCATTTATATATACATGGAGGTTGAACAACCGTCATATGTGTTCAAAATATATGTAAGTTGTTTCAAAAAACTATCATATATCATTTCCAATATATGACACTTTTTTGAAACAACTATCATATATTATTTCTAATATATGACACTTTTTTTTGAAACAAATGTCATATATTGTTGGCAAATTTTTTTTCATAAAACGCGGATTCCTTTCCATCACTTTCTTCC
>JBAGKO010000016.1:4794547-4804860 GCA_037177275.1 Acacia concinna
GATGAATCACAAAAAAAAAGGGGTAATGACACTGAAATACCATTGGAATTTTCAAAACCCAAAATATCTGTTAACATTTAAAAAAAACACTAAGGTACTATAGATCAAATTTGTTTTTTTTTTCTAAAGTGAAAAGTGATCCGAAAATTAGCGAATTCCATTACTCTTATGGATAATTTCAATACTTCTATAGCGAAAAATCTCCTATCTCATTTGTTTTCCAAATTTACTGAAGTGAAAAGTAATGCACAAACTATCAAATTCCATTATTATTATTATTGTAAATCACATTACTCAACTTGCAAAAATCCCCCTCTCCTTTGTCATAGGCATATTTCTCTCTCTTCTGTCACTATGCGTCAGTCAGTGTCAGTGTCAGATGAATAGTGTTGTCAGAGGGAGAGAGAAAAACATAGATCATAAAATTATAGCAAAATTTATTACTCTTATAAAATCCTGCTACCATTCACATATGAAAATTTTTAAAACTCAATTTAGTCTATATCTTTTTAAAATGTTAACAGACCTTTAAGAGTTTTACAAATTCACACAGTATTTAAGTGGAATTCTCCAAAAACAAAGTATTTTAAAGCATTAAAAGTGCCAACAAAAGGAAAATACTTTGGTTAACCTCTTTATATCAATTTCGTTAAATTGTTCTATCAAACATAAGTCTCGTGTGAATTATTTGCATTTAATTATAAACTCACATTAAAAAAAAGATAGAATACATGATTATGTGCTATTAAACAACTTGATGTAATATAAATAAAATTTAATATAAGTACGGTGATATACACAATTGCTTGATGTGCTAGATCAACCCTATCCCATACTGGTTCATAATAAGCACTAGCTTGTTAATAGGGTTAAAAGAACAAAAAGGTTATATATGTATATATATAGAATTGAAGCAGGTGATTAGTAATATGCTGGAGAGGACCCATGTAAAGACAACGCGTGAGGTCTTTGGGGGCCTCATGGGGTACATGTGTCTCCCACCCCCCGCCACGTGACCTCTTTTGTCCCCAAGGCTAATAAACAAAATTATGTAATCTAATTTCTCAAGACAATATAATATTACTAAAGGTTCTCATACAAGAAATTATATTCATAAAAAATTTCAGTCATTTTACAAGTTTGAGTTATAAATAACGTAAATTAACTTATAAATATGTGGATTATATTTAACTTCTGAACCGGAATTATTAAATCTAACATAAATAAAGAAATTTAAAGGTATATCTTTATTTAATTTTTTTATATTATATTAGGATTTATGAGTAATTTATCTTTTCTCCATCTTTTAATTCATTATTCGTACTAATTACTAAAGGTGGGGGACTACCTTTTTTTTTTAAACCATGTCATAATTCATAATCATCGCTTCTAAAGGGCTTTTACAAGAACAATTAATAATCAAGGCATTACACTCTCGTGATAATATTAGCTTTATTTAACCCCTCTTTGATCACTTTAATTTAATTTAATTATGACCATAGGGACAAGGCCAGCTGCTCCAACTTCAACTTTTGATTATTCAATATTATATTGTTAATCTCAATTAAATCCATCTTTTGCTTTCATTAGGATTCCTAATTGCTTTCATATTAAAGCTGCATTATCACCCGGCTAACGCAACTATCACTAAAGCCAAGAGTAGGCCTCAATATCTCCGTCTATCTCTAATATTTTTTTTCTATTAAACTTAATAATTTTATTTCTCAATTTCAAAACATAAAGGTGGCTTAGCTTGGTGTACAAGTCTAACCCTGTCGGGTTTGACCGTTTCAGGAATGACATATATATGTATATATATATTTATATATAAAGGGAAAATCTTAAAAAAGAATAGAAAAATTTTAATTCAGAACAGCGAAATCGGAAAATTCTAAATAAATCTTTTTATACATTTTTATTGGATAATTACGAAAATATCATTGTATTTTTAACAACACGAGTATCTTAATTCATAACAAAAGTATCTTAATTAACAACAACAGATATTAGGTATTTACATTATAAATTGTTTGTGCTGTTATTGTTAATTGAGATATTTTTGTTGTGAATCAACAATCTGGTGTTGTTAAAAATTTAGTAGCATTTTCGTAATTACTAAAAAAAATACAAAGAAACTGATTTAAGATTTTCCGATTTTTCTACTCTGAATTAGAATTTTTTTATTTTTTGGAATTCCCCACACACACACATATATAACTTACGGCTATAACTTTATGGGACACTCTAATTCCAAAACATAATCAACGAGAAACAGTATTAATATTTTTTAAAAATCATCGTACGAAAAATAGAACGCCTATGTTTAAAAAAGCTAATTATATTACTTAATCATATAATATATTATGTATTATTTCATAAATCAAACAATAAATTTAAAAAAATAATAATAAATTTTAATGTCTTAAAGTAATATAATTAATTTTTTTACATTTTTTTAGAATTTTTTTTAAAAAAATTAATGTGCTTTTATAATTAAGATAAACAATATATAATAAAAATAACAGTCAGTAACAGTAACAGTAATAACAATGTCCGGTGATGATTATTCTCACCCCTCTACACGTGGACGTAGCATCATGACACAAACTAAACAGATCAGGAATGCTCTAGAGATTAAAACATACTATATGAACGTCTATTATATTACATTATTAGAAAATAATATTTACCGTTCTATTTTAAATGAACAGGATTGTTTTCTTATGATAATAAATATTTATAAGATATGCACGTGTAAGTACATACAAATTAGACACGTCTCTCCACTTCTTTTAGAGTTTGTTTGGTATGAGCAAATGAGAGGAGTGGGGAGGGGATGGGAGGGGAATTAGAAGATTTTGCTCCCCTCCCCTTATTTTAATAGTAAAAATTAAGGTTAAAATTTTCCCTCCCTTCCCCTTCAAAATTGAAGGAATTTGGGGAGAAAGGTTAATATTTTACCTTATGTTAATCAATATGTTCATACTATTTTCAAATAGTATGTATAGAATTATAATAATATTTATATATTAAGCAAAAAATAATTGTATTTATTTAATTTTAATAATTACAAAACTAAAATCCCTCCCCTCCCTTCTCTTTTCATCAATTCAAACAAAGTAAAATGAAATCCTTTTCAAACCCTTTCTTCCCCTCTCCTTCATAAAAATCCCTCTCTTCCCTTCCATTGAGTCAAACATAGCCTTACTGTCCACTTCTCTCTACTTTATGTTCACTGTTAGATCACTTTTGAATGGCTGAAATTTATTATTCTATAAAAATTAAAAAATATATATTAAATATAGGATATTAAATCTCAACGGTTTATAGTTCATCTAGCCGTGAAAACAAAAAAAGAGAAAAAAATGGACGATAAGAAAACTGAAGAAGCTTTTTTCCCATACATGTGTATTATCGTCTCTTTCACACACAAGTAAAGGATATGGTAGCCATATATAGACGAGTATATTGAAAGTTTTCAAGGATTAATGATAGATTAATTAAACTCAATCACTTTCTTCGTATAGATCTGTTATGAACATCAGTTTGTCCACCCAAAAAAAATCAATTTGATAACGTTAATATAACGCCACACATGAACAGTGGAAAACAAACGATTGAATTACTTTTAATGATCTTAGTTGATGTTTTTAGTGTAGTACGAAGACTTTCTCAATGAATCAATACAAATCACTCTAAAAAATTACCCAAAGCTCATCAAGCATCCCAGATCCGGAATACTTGAGGAGACAAAGTTAAATACTAGTAGTATTAAATATTATTACCAAAAAACAAAGGAATAAAAATAATATGTAGTAACAATTTCACCGATAAAATACTAAAAAAGTAAAAAAGTAATTGAAAGGAACAAGTCGTGAAAGACAATAAGTAATTGAGAACTCAAATCTCAACCACCAATAGCTAAAGAGAACAGAAGAGAGACCAGTATATGTTAAAAGTCCGAATCTTTGGCTTTTTTATTTATTTATTTATTTATTTATCAATGTCTCTTAAGGTAAAAAAGAAAAAAAGACTTGCTTATACGATACCATACTCTTTAATTCGTTTGTTAAACAAATAAGATTCTTCACGCATAAGACAAGCAGAAAGAAAAAAAAGAAAGAAAAAGAAAATCAAACGGAGAATCTACCCAAATATTCTGATCTCCCCCATAATTTTTCTAATAGGTCAGTGATAGATCTTGTATTTGAATTATCTTTAGATCTTGTGTCACCTTCTCTGTAAAAAGGATCGAATCTATTTATTTAATTTCAATAATAAAAATGGACATCACTGAGCAAGGAATATTGCTCCATCTTCCCTGGAATCTCCATCATGAAAATTAAAGCACATATCTCAGCCAGAGTAGTAGTACTTGGCTTACAGAAAATTAATTAATTTGATAATTTGTTTATAAATTGTTTCAACTGATTTTTAATCAAGTCTATATATATATATATATATATATATATTAGCTCCTCATAGTTTCATCGGCTTATAATAACGCCTCTCTAATTTTTTTTTTCTTTTTTATCATGTCCTCGAGTTTCACCGAGTTGCAGTTTCATGCAAATAAGAATAATAATAAATAATGTGAAAAATGTAGTGGAGCTGCTAATTGAAAATGAGGTGAAACTATATGGAGTATTTATGAAGCATACATAAATTGTAACAAATTTTCTGAGTATATATCTGAAAAGCCAGATTTTATGGAAAAAGAGAATAAGCCGTAAGAAATTTCGTAGACACAGCAGAAGGAACAACGGAAGGGAAATATGGAGAGAGTACCTTCATTGTCCCAATCCAAGTACTCCAAAACAAATAAAGCCTATCATTTTGCGAATCTTTTTATTATAATACTTTCTCTGGTCTTAATTATAAGGGTCCGTTAATTTTTTTAAAGAATTCTGGAAAAATTACTGATCCTAATTATAAGGGTATGTTGATTTTTTTTTGAAGAATTCTAAAAATAATTTTAAAAAAGTTAATTACATTACTTTAAGACATTAAAATTTTTCATTTTTTTTAAATTATGTTGTTTGACTTATGAACTAATATATAATGTAATAAAACACACTGTATGATATGATTAAGTATTATAATTAGTTTTCTTAAGATGTTTTTAGAATTCTCTAAAAAAGTCAATAAGCCCTTATAATTAGGACTGGAGAGAGTATTATATTTTATTACATTATATATTAGTTCATAAGTCAAATAACATAATTTGAAGAAAAATGATAAATTTTAATCTCTTATAGTAATATAATTAGATTTTTTATAATTTTTTTAAGATTCCTAAAAAATTCAACGGGCCCTTATAATTAGAACCGAAAAGGTATATAAATTTGCATGCCTTTCAGTCTCTGAATACGTAAAATCAAATAATCACTTCCCATATATTTATATATATGTCATTCCACATGATATTGAAATTTAAATTCATACAATTCATCTATAGATTTTCATGTTACTTACACATTTAGTTTTCCTTTAATTATTTAGATCGAGTAGTGTCTACTTTCTCTTTGACAAAAAAAAGAAAGAAAGAAAGAAATAATGAATGAATGGTGTCTACTTTTCTACACAACTTTATATATTCCATTGTTTCGTTATAATGATTTAAAACACAACATGCATCACACGTTCCTATATCAAACAAATTATACTCGTACATGATCAACTAACTCATTCAAAGATGCATAATAAAAAGCTTTACACTTCATTCATTCTATCTTTTTTTTTTTTTTCTGGTAACGTACGTAAGCTTGTTATATATGCTGCTGAATCAGCTTCATGTATATTCATTCACACATGTATCTAGACCCAAATCTTTATATGAAGGTTTTACTTTTTGATGCAGATTGCAGAGAAGCAGAGCTCAGTGTGGTGGTGATGACCTCTGTCGCATCTCTTTCACCGCCATTCAACGGAAAAAGCTAAGACAGCAATGATAATCAGATTCAGAATAGCGAGAGAGAGAGAGACTCTGGCCCACCATGTGGCCCCCACCTTCAACACCCCCCCTCTCTGCTTGCTTTCTCTCCCTATATTTTTATATTTGGGACACTCTTTAAATTCACCTTCCACCCTCCTTCTTCTCCTCTAGTTGATTCCTACTCAACAACGCTGCTGCTTTGCCCTCTTCCATACTTGTGAACTCATGAACTGGCCGATATGGTGGAAATGGAGGGCCTTGGCCTTGACCATGGCTATAACGATGTCGTTTCAGACGGGTATTTGCTTGGCCGACGTTCGTTCTCTTTCTTCGCTCGGAGATGCAATTCTCAGTCTTCCTGGTCAGCCCCAAGTTCGCTTCCGACAGTTCTCAGGATACGTTGAAGTTGACGATAACAATGAGAAGGCTCTGTTCTACTATTTTGTTGAATCGGACACTGATCCTGCTTCCAAGCCTCTGGTTCTCTGGCTCAATGGAGGTCAGAAATATCTCCATCTCTCTCCTTCTTCGATGTTCGTTTTTCTGCAATGCTTGAAAATTTTTTGTTCACCATTTTTATTTGGAGATTTTGCAAACTAATTAGCTTGTCCCTGGTTTTGTTATGCAGGGCCTGGTTGTTCATCCTTGGGAGTAGGTGCATTCTCTGAAAATGGTCCTTTCAGACCAAATGGGAAAGTTCTAATTGAAAACAAGTATAGTTGGAACAAAGGTAGTTTGGATAAATCAATGCTTGTTCCAATCTATAAGTCTGACCATAATGAATTGGTTGGTTAGCAGATGACAATTGACTTTCTTGCTTTTGCAGAAGCAAACGTGCTGTATTTGGAGACACCAGTTGGCGTGGGTTTCTCCTATGCCAAAGGAAGTTCCTCCCAATTCACAGTAAACGACGAGGCAACAGGTATCTTCAACTATTATCAAGGACTCTAGAAAGCTTCTTTAAACCCTATTTACTGTGGCTAAAGTCACGTACAAGATGTCTGCTTCTTAGGCTTTAGCAAAAAAAGTTGAGACAAAGCAGTGGTATTGCTGAAATGCCACACTGAACCTTTTTTTTTTTTTTTTTTCTTTTTGTATGGTTCGTTTTTCATGATTAATTTCATCTTTCACTCCCCCAAGGTAGCATTAGAATCAATGAGTACTTGTGTTATCACTCTTTTGATTTTGGCATGTTATGGCTATAATTGGCTGTCCTGGAATACTCAAATAGTCATTATGTTGTCTTCTGAAGTAGTATTCTTGTATTTCTTAAGCCAGGGATAACCTTGTGTTCCTGATACGCTGGCTCAAAAAATTTCCCCAGTACAGGCATAGAGACTTGTTTCTGACAGGGGAAAGTTATGCAGGTACCTGTTGAGTTGAGTCATCCCTGCCAGTCATTTCTTCATTTTCTTGGATTCAAACTCTGAAGGCAGAGTGATGTGATCATTATCATTATTTCTTACATTTTCCCTCCTCATTCATACCAGGGCATTATGTTCCGCAACTTGCAAAGCTCATGATTGAGATGAACAAAAAGGAGAAGATATTCAATCTTAAAGGCATAGCTGTGAGTAGCCTTAGTTAATTTTTTGGTAAGGTGAGGCCAATTGATACTCTCTAGAATATTTACCCAAGGCTGTAACGGTGTCCTGTCTTGTGTTGCAGTTAGGCAATCCACTTCTAGAATATGCCACGGACTTCAATTCAAGGGCTGAGTTCTTCTGGTCTCATGGATTGATATCGGATTCAACGTACAAAATGTTCACTAAAGTGTGTAATTATTCTCGGTACGTTAGTGAATACTATAGAGACTCAGTTTCAGCTCTTTGTTCAAAGGTTATGCACCAAGTAGGGAGAGAAACCAGTAAATTTGTGGACAAGTACGATGTTACCCTTGATGTTTGCATTTCTTCAGTGCTTTCACAGTCTAAGGTTATTTGTCCTCAAACTAAAGTAAGTTCCCTCTGTTCAAAGATTAATATGTTGTGGGTTCAGTTCTATTTCTGTTAATTATTTATCAAACTTACAACTTTTGTTCTGTTACCTTGCAGCAAGCAAACGAGATGGTAGATGTATGTGTAGATGACAAAGTTACAAATTATTTAAACCAAAAAGACGTACGCGAGGCTCTCCATGCCAGACTTGTTGGAGTTCGCAAATGGGATGTTTGCAGCAAGTAATCTCTTCCTTAACTACAATTCTAAGTGTTTTTTTTTTTTCCTAATTGGCTTTAAGATTCCTAGTTAGAGATTTTCTGAGAAAGATGCATTGACTAATCCAATTATAAAGAGATAAGCATGCATGTAAGAGGTGGGTTTTACTAAAACAAATATGCCTGATAATTGAAAACGCCAGATCAATCTAAATTCTCTTTTTTGGCAAGGGGTTGACCTTTGAAGGAAACAGTAGTAGAAATAAGTTTAGCTTGTTTAAGCTGAGTATAATTTCAGGAAACCCAGTAAATAATGAATGTTCACTATGTTGGTAACAGCATTCTGGACTATGATATGCTCAACCTGGAAGTGCCTACCCTCCCTCTCGTTAGATCACTAATAAAAGCCGGAGTTCAGGTCTTAATTTACAGGTAGTTAGAACCGAAAAAAAGTAAAAATCTTCTTAGTGATATTTTAATTGCTTAGCTTAAGGCTCATACCTCTGAATTGCTAAATGGAATTTCATACTTTGTCACTACAGTGGAGATCAAGATTCTGTTCTTCCTCTGACTGGTAGCCGCACCTTGGTTCGGAAACTGGCAAGGAAATTAGAACTAAATACAACAGTACCTTACAGAGTATGGTTTGCAGGCCAGCAGGTATAAACTAAATATCTTGTTTAGTTTGAACTAGTGAAAAACCAGATGTCATTATCTTCCCTAAAAGGTTAACTTAAAACCTAGTAGCTTAGAATCTTCTCTACACTATTTTCCTCAGGTTTTAGAGCCTTTATAATTCAGACTTCACTCTCTTAACGTGATACAACTTGTATACACAATCAGTAACTAAATTGTTTATGCAAATGTGATATATATAGGTTGGTGGGTGGACTCAAGTTTATGGTAATATCCTCTCCTTTGCCACAGTGAGAGGAGCCTCCCATGAAGTTCCTTTCTCACAGCCTGAGAGATCCCTTGTGCTCTTCAAGTCGTTCTTGGAAGGCAGGCCTCTACCTGATAGAATCTTGACACAAAGTTAAGAGTCTTTTTTTGATTTAGTTGAAATTGTAAGTAACCATGCCATTAATCAATTAATATGATATAATTACGAAATGAGTGTATTAGCTAATTGTTCAGGATGCCATAGTGAGTTTTCTTTTTTTCTTCTTTTCCCCTCTATGCGTGTTGTGTGCCATCAAATGTAATTGATTATAGGGTTAGAGAAATTATTGTGGAAATGTTGTGGAAGTAAGGTGGTTTTTCTTTTTCTCTCTTTTCCTCTCTTTTCCAAGATCAATCCGACTTGACTTCTTTTATACATTTTATATTTTATATATTATGGAAGTTTTGTCAATGACTGATTGATTAGCCACCTCAAAACCAAAGTGATTTTTTTTCTCACTGGCCTAAAAGTGATTGACTTTTATGAAAAAGACCAATTGACTTGAATCAGATTTAACCAGTCTAACAGAGAAACAATAAAGATTACTGTTAGGACGAAACTGATACTTGGGATCACACAAAAACAAAACAGGTACAATTCGTTTACTGAATGTTGAATCCATGAAGCTATATGCATTAAATGCAGGAGAATTGTACTTCTGTTGTCACGAATGGCTTGAAGATGAAGTAGATCATATAGCAAGCTAAAGGAGAACATGGTTTTGAACAGAAGCAAGAGTTACGTAGCAGCACACTAGAACTTCTCCTTATCAGTACTAATTTACTATAATAAAGTTAATGGTGCAGTTAAACACAGTTGGCTCAGTTCTGAAGTTTATTTTGATGCCTTTTTTTTTTGTTCTGAAGCCTCTGGTAAATTATTGCATGCCAGGGCAATTGGATTCTTTCTTTTTTTATCCTAAGCAATAATATTCTTCTGTGGAAGGCAATCTTATTTGATGTATTGTTAGACACTAAGAGCCCGTTTGGTTCATGGAATCAGAAGGAATGTAAGGGAAAGTAATGTAACGGTGATTACATGAAGTTGTTTGGTTTGTTATTAAGAAAAGATAATACATAAACAAGAACACGTTTGGTTGGATTACATTAAATATGATAACATCATATCAAGAGACAAAATTACCCCCTGTCTACATATATATGTACAATGATTTGAAATTATCTATTATTTTATTAAGTATGCACAATAACCGTATTCCCACTAATAATAATAAATTAATGGACAAAATTACCCTTTGCCAATATGTATAAAAAATTATT
>JBAGKO010000016.1:4804960-4827717 GCA_037177275.1 Acacia concinna
AAAATTCAATTGATTTTTTTTGGAGAATCCTAGAAAAATGCTAAGAAAATTAATTACATTACTTAATCATATCATATATCATATTTTATTACATTATATATCAGTTCATAAGTCAAACAACACAATTTGAAAAAAAACGATAAATTTTAATGTCTTAAAATCATGTAATTAGCTTTCTTATGATTCTTCAAAAAAATCAACTGGATTTTATAAATAGGAACGTAGATAGTACTTTAATAGAGTTAGTGTTACATTAACTAATTTAACACCATCAAAGGAAGAACCAAATTTTTTTCAAACTTCAGGGATTAACTATTATATGCAGAGTAAATTTAAAGGATCAAAACCACCGGTTTTAAATTTAAGGGACTAAAACTAAAATTAGGTCAAACTTAAAAAACCAAAAATGATATTAACTCAATTTCTTTTTATCCTACTTGTAGACTTAGTTAATTAGTTAGTGAAAGTATTTGTTACTCTCTTGACATGATGAATGATGGATTTTTCCCTACTAGTCCCTATGAAAAATGAATCTTGCTTCATCTATAATTATTTACTAGATGGGTGCTTTTGCCACTCTAGTGTGCATCAAAAGTGTGGTAAAACCTAGACCGAACGGTTCAACTGGGTTATTGATGATTCAAAACTATCTATATTCAACAATTCATAATTAATTATATACATCTTCAAAAATTTTAAATTACGACTCTATGAAAATCTTAAGTTGTTTACTTTCTATTGCAAAAAGAATCACTAAAAAAAATATTATCATTTGATCATAAAAACTTTTCAAATACCAAAATTATTTAAAAAAAAATACTAATATAATATTTTTAATATTTTAAAGACTCAAATATTCAAATTTCACATCTCAATACTCTATTTTAATGTCATTCAAATTTACTTCATCATTGGTTAAGTCTTGGATTTGCTCCAGTTTGATTCACTCACGTTTGGATAAAACAATTGCTAAAAACAACCACATTTTTTAAAACTTTTAACCCAACACAATTGAAGACCATGGATTATGCCAACAAGTTTCGCTATGGATGGAGGAACATAGCTAATTTGATTAACATTTAAAAATCACGTTCAAGCAAGTTTGAGATAAAATTCATTCATTGACTTGTGCTTGTTTAAAATTACTATTGAACATTTCAAAAACACTTTTCACAAAAATTGATACGAATGGGGTCTCACATATTCACTTTCTACAACACACGATTAAAAAGCAACTTAATAAATCTTATTTCAAACAAATAGATCCCATGATACCGCCACACCCTCTATTCCCGTTTGCACATATCCGTCCACCTCAAAAAATGTTGCATAGGCTGTCAGAATTCAGAAATTTATACCAATACTAAGTGGGTTTTTGGGCGAGTGTAAAAAGCTCTAATAAGTAACTTTTTAGAGAAATTTAAATAGCTTTTTAAATTGTGGCGTTTTGATAGGTTTATGGATGTATTGGAGCTTTTCATCTAAATCCTCTTTTTTTGAAAAGTTTTATTATAATAAAAGTTATTTTTATTATTTTTTATTTAAATATAAGTCATTTTTAATAAGTTGTTTTTTTTTAAATTACTTTTATCTAAAATTACTTTTCATGACGTCACGGCCTTAAAATGTCTCAGGGTACCACTTAGTGCATTATTAAAATCTGGAGTATTGTGCATGTAAAGGACCCGTGATGGTGACAGCCGTTATATGCTGACTGAGCTGACCCACCACCATTGCCTCTCCACCGAAAAGCACGTCATTTCTTTCCCTGGAAAGGATACTCGCTGCTCGTCTAAAGTTGACCGTGGACAGTGGTAGTCAGCTTAGGCTTCTCTTTCTCTGTTCTGTTTTTATTTTTTTTCCCACCAAAGCCCAAAACGTACATAACCCCTGAAATTCCTCTAAAATCCCTTCGGAAAGGCGAACTACTATTTTGGTTTCTCACTCCGTGCGATTTTTTGACTTCAAATTCTCACAAAACCCCGCCCTTTTTCCCGTTTTTCTTTGCTTTTTCCATATGGCAAAACAGCTCAACCACGACCCTGCCATCATCATCCCTCTTCGACACCAGGTTTGCATTTTATTTGGTTCTATTCTTCTCTCCATCCTTTTCCTTAGTCTGATCTAAATTTCAGATAGAATAATGATGATCACAGCCATCATGCTATCTTTTACATGCCATTATTTTAGATCTTTGTATGTACCAAGTGTGATCCTGGAGTTGATATCAATAATAATATTTCGATCACACTGCACTAACCTGCTGTGGTATGATTCGTTGCGTCTATAATTACATGTGGGGATTGCAGGGCAAAGACGAAGATAAGGAATTGGAACTTGGATCTTCTGAGCCTGAGGCCCCATTGCCTCTCACTGCTACTTCTCGGGTCTGCTTCTTACTCACTCACTCCACTGACTTGTGATTTTCCGATTTTATCAGTTTTTAAGGCTTTTGCACTGTGCTATACTGCAATTGCGACGATCAATAGATGTTTGCACTGTTTGAAACTTAAAGATTTACTTTTGCTTTGGTAAATCTGCAATGCGCGCAGGTCTTGTATATGTTGGGAGATATCGCGGCAGGGCCTGCGTTTAGGTTTACGCAATGGCTCGAATCGGTTCGTAAACGCACTGCCAGAAATCCCTCCTCCGGTTTCCCGCGCCGCCTTACGAGGCTTCCCGATGCTATGCCTTCTAGGTTACTCTTCTCATTCATTCTTCTCCATTTGAGTCATTTTCAGCCCATATTCTGTCAGGTTTTCCTTATCTTCAATTACTGTCATCGAGTCAACCTGTCACACATATGCACAATGCATTTGTTGGAAGAGAAAGGATTTGCCCTGTAAACCGGATGTTAAAGGGGCATATTGTGAGTAGCTTGTGCATTATAAGTTCTTTCTTCTTTATTTTTATGATGGGTTTAACGCACCAAAGCCTAGTTTGTGGGAGTATAAGGGAGTTTATGCGTATGTTTAATTGGTTTTCACAAATAAGAACTACATTGTCTCTTCTGTTATTAGTGATTTGTTTATTTTCCTTATTTGGCTTCCAGTGCAGAAGGATCAAAGGACGATCCAAAATGTGATTCACCTCCTGTGCAAACGACAGAACTTAGTTTGTGGGAAAGGCTTGGTAATGCTGCTATGTCGGACATTGAATCTAGCTCTTTTTCTTGGGAGAGGCTCTCTTCACTGCATCACACTGAACACAGCAGCAGCACTGAACATTCGGAGGATGAGATGAACAAAGCTCTTGAGGTTTGTCTCTTCTATGCTTATGTTCAAGCAAAGAATATATTTATATAACATTTAATATTTTATGTAAATTCCCTCCAGATTGAGGAGTGAATACATGCAAGAAACTTAGGATTTATGGTTCTCTGAACATTGGAATTTTCTTGCTAGTTTGGCTTCCATCCCTTATATGTTGCCTCGGCTCTTTGACATAGTATTTTGTAGTTTTTGCACGTTATATTAATCATCAATCATTTATTGTATTTTCTATGTGCAATAAAGGTTGTTTTTTATGAGAAAGATTGGGTATAAATTATTTATTGTATTATCTTTTTGCCTCAATTTCTGCTCAGTTGTGTGCACATAGGTAACTGTAAATTCTGGGGGAGTTGTCTTCTTTGCTTTCTTTAATCGCCTTGGGAGCGATGATACTTCTCCAAGGGAGGAGGCTGCTGTAATAAAAATATCATCATCAAGAATGGCAACACAATCTGAACGACTCGGATATGAATTTGCCAAGTGGTTGGGGGTCCAAACTCCTCAGGTGTTGCCTTTATTTTGATTTATGACAACTGTCACACCTGCAAGCTTGGCTTGTAGGCTATGTTCTACCAAATTCCTTTCCTTATATTACTGGGAAAATGCAGGCTAGAGTTGTTCACAATACCAGTCCAGAATGGTTCCAAATAAAGGAAGCTGCAGAAAAAGCTAGAAATAGAGCATTTTCTAAAGGAGATGAAATCGGTGAAATGACTTGTTTAGAACTTTTGGAAGCACTTGAACTTAGTAGGTGCCTCTTTTTTATGAGGTATAATCCTAATATTGGTTTATAGTGATTAATTGTCATAAGATGGTTGTGTGGGATATTTTTCTTGCTTTGTCACTTTCTCTTTTTCTGGGGTAATTGGTACAGATATGGCTGATATGCTCTCGTACAAGATTGTCTGTTGAGCATCAGCACACCTATAAATCTTCAGAATTGATTGCTGTGTTCTTGTAATTTAGGAAAGTTCCATTGCCTTGACTCTGCCAAGAAAGTGTCTCACAGAATTGATTTGTGTGTCACATCTATATGGCTGGTATTTTTGTTTAGATATTGTTTGAATAATATGTATATAAATGTCTGTTTCTTTGGGATGATACACAGTTGTTTCTTTTAGGTTTCTAAATTCTAATGTTTTTAGGAAGATCAAAGGAATGATTCTTGGGGAATTGCGATTGTGTTTTATTTGAACTGAATTTATGGACTCTCATCTTTGGATAAGACAGTCCTTTATAAAGCCTTACATGAGTTATTAGTTTTGTTAGTTATATAATGGTGAGTTCCATATAAGCAGTATCAATTTCCCCCTTTCTCAGTTAGAGGTTACAAAACTGGTAATAACATACTATGTCTTGGCAAGTGTTGTTGGCATATAGGCGATGTGTATGTTCAAATGGAAAACTTTGTGTGTTCTTTGGCTTGTGGGATGGTGTAAATGAGAGTTGGTATAATAAGGAATTAGACGATATCACTGCTAGGGCATTTTTGTGCTGATGTCGAGTGCTAGTAGATTAAATTCCAGTGTGGCCATTTCCTACGAAAGACAACAATTAACATTACTCCTTTTTCACAAGTATATGGCTTTCTTTCTTTGTTTTTCCCCTTTCGTTTGTTTTTATGACATCACTTTTGATTGGTTAAAGTAGAGATTCAACGTCTTATTGCAGTTATATACATGGGTCACCTTTACTAGAGAGTTCAAGTGCCTTTGAGTCTCAGGAATCTGCTGAAAGAATAGCAGCGGCTCTTGGCAGGGTATTGATGCTAGACCTTGTCATCAGAAATGAAGATAGGCTCCCCTGCCGTCAGCTTAGATGGCGTGGGAATTCTGCAAATTTGTTGTTGGCTGAAAAGATGATATCTGTAACTACTCACTCACTTGAAAAAGCCTTAGATTCTGCCATGAATCAATATAGACCAAGGGTGATGAGAGCACTACAAAAAGAAAGAAGATCAACTTCAATAGGTATCAGAATGAGTTCTAATAATTCTGGATTGTTTTCACAGGTTTCTGATGTCTCAGATATTTCAGAATCACCAAGTTGTAGTGACATGAGCATTGAAGGTCAAACTTCTGGTGAACCACAATGTACTGTCATTGTGGCTATTGATTCTGGTGTTCCTCGTCGGCCACCTGCTGGAAAACGGTTAGATGATCAGGCTAATTATCCTAAATTGGTTGAGTTACTAATCAATAATCCTGGGTTTTGCTCTAATCTGTTACATGATATCACCGGAGGAAAATTAGGATCTCCTTCACTAGAAGAAATGAATACAACTACTGATATGCATGCAAGTGAGACAGCATCAGTAGTTCATGAGTTTCGTAGTGGTTTTCGTGCTGCTCTTAGAGATCTTCAAGGATTTCATATATTCCTACTGACTCTACATCAAAAGCTTGATAGCTTATTACGGTCATTTATGAACATTATAAGCAAAATATCATCAGGGGACCCTGACAAAGAGGATTCAATGGTTCCTGATTCTCCTTCACTAAATACTGGAGATGGTAGTTGTCCATCTCCAGCAAGCAAGGATAGGCCTGTTATTGAAAACCCTCCAGATTATGGTGATTCAGAATTACAAAGAACTGCTCCAAGGGCATCTTGGTCAGGGAGTAAAGAAAATTCCGATACTGCTTCTCCTATGTCAAGGGAAGGTTGGCATGGCAGGTCTTATAAAGGAAGTGAAGATCCACTTCGTAGTAGTCTTCGCTTGACAGCAAAGTTACGTGACTTCCATAAATATGCAAAGGTTAGTCTCATAGGAAATGTAACTTGGTTTACCGGTTTGATGGTTTTGATCATGCTGGTAGAATAATCTAAATTGTTAGTGTGGTGCACTTTTTCTATTTGACATCTTCTGCAGATCTTAAGTAATCGATCTATGGCATTTTGCTCTATCATTCAAAACAAGACTAGCATATTGCAAGTCTATTTGCACAAAAAGTTTATTGTTGTGAACCACGCTAATGTTTCATTATGTTTAATTCTAAAAAAAAATTTAATTTGATTAAAATCTTAAAAAATAACAACAAAATTAGGGTTAATATAATCTTTATTCCCTCATGTTCATCTTCATTTTGGTTTTAGTCCCTCAAGTTTCAAACCTTAAGTTTTAGTCTCTCAAGTTTAATTTAGTTTAAAACAGTGGTCCTTGTAACTCAATAAAAACCCAGACCATTTTGCCTCTAGAGGGACCAAAACCAAAATGAAATCAAACTTGAGGAACCAAAGATGGTATTAACCCGTAAAATATGAATTTTTTTTACCAAAATAGAAAAAGATGATACTGTAACTGATAGGTTGGCAAGGGCTAAATGTGTCAATAGTAATTTTGAGTGAGCATATTTGTCTCAAAATAATTTTCTGCCTGACTTATTCTACAAATTAAAGGAGAAGCACCTCCTCAGAATGAAAAACCCAAAAAACAAAAAAAAGAACAAAAAGCTTCAGCTTTTACTTTAGAGAAGCTTTATAATCTTACCATTCTCCTCTTAAGCTGAAAAGGAATACTTTTCTGAAAAATAAGCGGCTTATTTTTTTGTTTTAAGTAATGCTAAACACCCCTCAATGTGATTGGCAAATGAGAATTGTGAAAGATTTTAATTCGTTTTGCCCTTGCCGTGTAATAATATTTTATATTTATATTATTTTTCCTGTCTTACCATTAATCCAGGTTGATGCAGAATCTAATAAAGAATTAGAACAGTGGAATGAAACACTTAAAAGTGATGCCATCAAGCTATGCCAGGACAACAACTTCAATACTGGATTTTTTGAGTGCAGCGATAATAACAGTGTTGTTGATGCATATGAACTGAAGGTACTTTCAATTTTAACCCTTTGCTGAATTAGAACACCAGAACTTTAATTGTATGGAAAGTGCATATTCACAAAGAATATGCCTTTTAAATTTCAGGTCAGACTTGAGCACATTCTTGAAAGGATTGCATTAATCTCTGAGGCAGCAAATACAGAGAAGCCGTCTGCTGTTACAAATAGTCTATTCATAGGGGGAGCATTGGCTGCAAGATCTGTATACACTCTGCAAAACTTGGGAATCACTCATATTCTGTGTTTGTGCACGAATGAAATTGGACAGTCAGATTCCCAGTTTCCAGATCTATTTGAGTACAAAAATTTCTATGTAAGCCAAATTTTCTTTTGTTATCCTACTATTTAGGCAATTATTTGCAGAAGTTTATTTTTTGACTTGTCTCTAGTCATGCCTGGTGTTAAGAACAAGGTTTCCAACATGCACCTCATGGTATTATTCAAAGTAATTTTGCATAGGGGCCTGAGACTTTTTATTCACCACTTGTGTAATTACTTGGGGTGTTTCAATGATTCTATGATATGCATACTTTACGACCTTTTCTTAAACATTTATATGGGATTCAGATGGGGGCTTTGGAGTGGCAAGGGTGAGACTGATGTAATTCTTGGTAGATCCTCTGCAATTTTTAATGACTCCCTTTCCATAGCTTTACTTCAGTTATAAAAAATTTGATTTCGTTTTGCTGATAGAGACCAGTGATACAACAATAGACCTGAGCAATGGACATATGGTATTGAAGACCTAAAAGTTAAGGATGTAGAAAATAAGGGATGTGGACCGATGCAAGTAAAAACCATCAGAGGAGGTCAATGCCTATTCAGAAGAGTCATGAAAGCGAGTTGTGTAAATAATACCCTAGTGAGAGGGGTGAGCTGGCGCAGAGAGAGAGAGAATGTTAGAAGGGATATGTGTTCAGGGGTGTGTGTAGTAGAGCAGGTAGGAGATGGCTATTTGTGGAGAATCTCTAGCCCCTTGAAAGCTTAAGGGTGTTTGTTTATTTCTTTCTGCATTTTCTTTTCGTTATGTAAACCCTTGAGTCTGTCAATTCCTATCTCTTTGTGCTATTGGGAAAGACATTACAGCTTCTTTGAGTCCAATACTGAGCTATGAGAAGTGAGATTATCTGCTAGGAGCAAGCTTCAATATGTTATTGTTTATGCTTGTGATCTGTGAGCTGCTTTATTTTATGCTATACACTTGTTCTTATACTCGTGCATGATATACTTAAATGACCAGTTATACTACTACTTGTCAGGTTCAAGGGGCATTCATGTTAATTTTATTTGATTTTTGCATTGGAACAGGTCTGTGATGATGTAGATGGTAACATCAGCAGCATATTTGAAGAAGCCTGTGATTTTATAGATCATGTTGAACGGAAAAGCCAAAGAATTTTAGTTCATTGCTTTGAAGGGAGAAGCAGAAGCGTTACATTGGTCCTTGCTTATTTAATGCTCAGGAAGTAAGTATAGAAGGCAAAAAATTGTGTAATCATATGTTCAGTAGAAAATGATACTTCTAGGATACATCAACAACCAATCTACCTCGTTCACTTTATCTTTTTATCTCACTTGGTAGATGAAGATTTAAAATTAATTGACTAGTTGCCATAAAACTATCTGATTATAATTGTGCATGTGACAAACGTAAAGTTCATCTTTTTCCATAGTTAAGATTCACTGCTAAAGGTATCTTGGACATTGGCAAACCGTATAAGCTTTTGTGAATTGTGGCGCAGGAAGTTCACTTTATTAGAAGCATGGAATACTCTGAAACGAGTTCATCGTCGAGCACAGCCCAATGATGGCTTCGCAAAGATCTTACAGGAACTGGATAAGAAACTGCATGGGAGGGTTTCCATGGAGTGGCAGCAAAGGAAACCAATGATGAAGGTTTGTCCAATTTGTGGAAAAAATGCAGGACTAAGCAGCAGCTCGCTTAAGCTTCATCTGCAGAAATCCCATAAAAAGCTATCGTCAGGGAGTGTGGACAGTGCCATGACAATGGAGATCCAGAAGGCATTAACAGCTTTGAAAATTAGTCGTGGTGGTGGCAGTGTCAGCCCCACACAAAGGCAGCCTAGTTCAATAGTGGATGAGTGAAATGCAAATTCCAAGTTCATTTTGATGCATAAAGGTCATTGAGGTTTGCACGTGTCGTCTTACAAATTTAATTTGTTCTTTTTTCTCACTTTTTTTTCGGATGTTAGTGGACGGGGTGGAATTTAATGTTATACATACGTCAGTGAAAGTATGCTCATGTTCATAGAACACGTGTAACAGTTTATTTAATAATTAATTCTACTATAATGAAACCATGCGTGTGGCCTGGTTTCTGTTTCTTTTGGATTTTGTTATATCTCTACCCCAAGTAACTATGCCACAGGGATTTGACGATGTCTTGCACTACTAAACCAACTTTATTAGTTAATTAGTTGTTATTATATAGTAATATACGTGGTACACTTTTGTTATTATATTTCTAATTTTTACTTATAGGCCACGCTTAAATATAGCTATAATGAAAAAAAATTATATTTATTATATTTTTATGATGACAGTTCAAAATGTATTTATAATTTTTTATGGGGTTTAATTTTATTTGTAAGGGCATCCTTTTTATTTTTATTAACTATTTTATACTTTTAAATAATCTATAAATATTATTTTATGGTAGTAAATGATTTGTAATTGAATTAGACATATTTTATATTATCACAGAAAAAGGAAACAAAATTGCCCACTAGTAAATAATAAGGCAAATTAGGGAAAAGTTCCTAATATTGCTTATTATAGAACTTCCATATACTAAAATATTTATATATTGATATTGATGCAATCAGTATGTCCTATCCTAACTAAATTTTTAGATAAATTGTTGGGTGAAGTTGCAGATTTGACAAATAACTATTTTTTCAAGAGCATTCAGTACAAATAACTATTTTGATGTGTAAAAATAGATAAAGAATTTTTTTGGGAGCAAAATTGATAACACTGTTAACTGCTGTTACTTTTCCTAACACGTGAGTCCTACTGTCGATTATTTAAATATACTTTAGAAGGATAAGGTAACAATTTAACAACAAACTATTTTTTTAAGGGCTATGTATTTACAAGGCAAATATAGACGTTTAAATTATAACTAAAAGGATTTAAAAGAATTTAAGAAGTTAAAAAATTTTGTACATTCAAATATTTGCCTTGTACATGTCAGTATTTGTCTTTCTATTGATAAAATTTAATTTTATCTTAACCAACCGTAACAGCAATGGGACCCACATGTCAGAAAAAATAACGACAGTTAATGGCGTTGTCAATTTTGCTCTGAAAAAACTCATGTTTATTTTTATACCTCAAAATAATTAGTTGTGTTGGATACCTCTAAATAAATAGTTGTTTGTCAAATATACATCATCCTACATTGTTAGCAAAAAGCTTTATATATTGATATTGGTACTCGTGAAAAACCCTTAGTCGCTACCTAGCTCGAATTCCTACTCTTAAATTGGGTCCAATCAAATATAAAGGTAGTGAGCCGGCACTAAAGTTCATCAATCAATTATCAACTATTTTACACAAATCAAGAACTGGATTAATGACTAAATCTTCTGAAATTATCCTTAACGAAATTTATTAATTAAAAAGATTGTTTAGCTAGTCCACAGTTTTGTATGTTTTATGAGTTAGAAGCTATCAAAACGAAAACCTAAAAAGGGCAAAACAGATTTGAAGTATAAAAAGAAACAAAACAAATTTAATGCTTTAGAAAAAGACCTCAATATAAGGGGATTATGGGGTGAATGTTTTATCGTAAGGACAGGGGGAGTAGTGTTCAAAACTACATCTATTCAGTATTCATAAAGTTAACCCTTACCCAGACACGTAACGCATTCATCTCAAATTTCAAAGCCAAAATAGAGCCCTATGATATGAAAGCAAACTGAAAATCAGAGCCAAGTCTAACAATACAATGCTGTCACCACTATCTTATTTTAATATCTCTCGAGTGAATTTTTCCTTGTCATACGCGTATATCTGGGTTTACAGTATCCTTGCTATGTCACTCAACTCATGAGAATACCCCATAACATACTATAAAGCTGGGATAATATGACATCACCAAGAACATCTACAAGTTCAAATTATCCCAGTTAGGACAAACATGGCCTTTTTCCTGTTCACTTCGTCTGCTTGGCCATGGGCAAACACAACTTTAGACAGCCAGTAATGGTAAAAAAATTTGGTCCTCTTACAAATAAAACAGATCGACCATATGTATTAAAAACATACATTATAAAAAACACAAGCATCATCTATACATAGGCATCCCATTGAGATCCCCGATTTATACAGGGATAGCCTCTGGCAAGGAGTCTGGAGCACCGCTGCTTCCATTCAACACAATCACATTCCCATCAGAATCGACGTCCACTATAACAGAATCACCTTCTTTGATCTCTCTTGCAAGCATCTTCTCTGCCATGCTGTCCTCCAATAGTCGCATTATGGCTCTCCTTAAAGGCCTGGCTCCATAACTGGGATTATAACCTTCCTCCACCACTCTATCTCTAAATCTTTCTGTAACTTGAAGCTCAATATCTTTGGTTTTTAATCTGTCAAAGACCTCCTTCAGCATTATATCAGCAATCTCCTTCACCTCCAGCTTTGTGAGTTGCCTGAAAACAATCATTTCATCTAACCTATTCAAAAACTCTGGCCTAAAGTATTGTTTCAATTCTTCCGTCACCAAACTCTTGATACGATTATAGCTGCTGTCCTTCTCATCATAGTCAAGGTCAAATCCTATTCTACGACCACCTTTCTCAATCACACTACTTCCTACGTTTGAAGTCATTATAAGAAGCGTGTTTTTGAAGTCTACAGTTCTGCCCTTGCTGTCTGTTAGCCTTCCGTCTTCAAGAATTTGGAGCATCATGTTGAATACATCAGGATGAGCTTTCTCAATTTCATCAAAGAGGATAACAGTATATGGCCGACGCCGAACTGCCTCAGTTAACTGACCACCTTCAGTGTAACCAACATATCCAGGAGGGGAGCCGATAAGCTTGGAGACAGTATGCCTTTCCATAAATTCACTCATGTCAAGTCGAATCATGGCTTCCTCCGAGCCAAAATAGTATGCAGCCAATGCTTTTGCCAACTCAGACTTCCCTACACCAGTTGGCCCAGAAAATATGAAGCTAGCAATTGGACGATTAGGGTTCTTCAGCCCAACCCGGGCTCGGCGTATAGCCCGACTAATGGCTTTTACAGCTTCATCCTGACCAATGACCCTCTTGTGTAGGGTCTCTTCCATCTTTAGGAGGCGATCAGATTCATCTGTTGAGACTTTCTCAACAGGAATACCGGTCCAAGAAGAGACAATGTGTTGGATGTCAGCTTCAGTAACTACTGGACCTCCATCTCCTGCCTCATTCTCAGCCTTGCTCATCTCCTTACCTTTCTCTACAAGTGCTGAGATCTTTGCCTTAAGATCCATTTCTCTATCTCGTAGCTCTCCTGCCTATTTAGAGATTCATGTGTCATCAATCTATTAATTATGGACTAAACAAGATTCCAAATTCTTAAGAGATAAAATCACCAGAGTAAATCAAAGAAAATGACAATACTGTGCTCTTAAGTTATCATGAAACTACACAAGTTGCTTTAAAATTTTAAAGAAAACCACTATTCTCTTCTTTAATAAAGCCAAACATACAAGCAGTCTTAAAATAAGAGGCACTACCTTTTCAAAGTCTTGATTGCGGACAGCTTCTTCTTTCTCCTTCACAATCTGCCTTACCTCCTTGTCCAGCTCTTTAGCTTCTTCAGGTAACTGGAATGACAAACCCAGCTCAAGCACACCAAACTAATCAATTGAGGAACTGCTAGCTAAGATAAATATACCAAAGATACCTGTGCATGTTGAAGTCGAACCCGGGATCCAGCCTCGTCAACCAAATCTATAGCTTTGTCGGGTAGAAACCGGTCACTGCAGGGAACATAATTACTTAGAAACCAGGAATCAATGGATTAAAATAAAATAACAAGCTTCAAGGAGCATCTAATTAATCCATAAGATACTGCCACCTAGGGGAATAAGGCTTTGTTGTTGTATACTGCCCAATCACATTAGGGATGGAATTTTTTAAAAAGAAAACGAAAAGAGGACTACAAACACTGTACCACCAGCTTCATTCCAGCGTTAACATGCAACCTTGTATGCTCCATCGTAAAAAGAAAGAATGAATAAAAATGTGCAACAAACCTGATATACTGGTATGACAGCTGAGCAGCAGCTACAAGAGCTTCATCAGTGTACCGAAGTTTGTGGTGAATCTCATAACGTTCTCTAAGTCCTCTCAAAATTTGTATCGTCTCATCCACAGTAGGCTCTGGCACTTTAACTGGCTGGAATCGCCTCTCCAATGCTGGATCTTTTTCAATGTGTTTTCTGTATTCATCTAGAGTTGTGGCTCCTATACACTTTACAGATCATTAAGCATATACTTAGTCTGATTTCAATATAAGCACTAATAACTCCATTAACAGTTGGTGTATGTTGATCATTGGCATTCTAAGATTAGAACTGTATTGGAGTTTCACATTCCAATCCTCAATGTTGGTCATGACTTATTATCTTATTAATTATAACTGCATGCCAGTATAATCATAACTATCCATGAGAATTGGCAATTGATGGCTGACCAAAAGTAGCTTTTTCTTATGTTCAATAATGGTTTCACTATAAAGCATATTAATATTGCACAACCCAAAAAAGATTGAGCATTCCTTTTGTAAATTATGACCTTATCAGGGAAGTGAAAGTCACCCCAGAAATGAAAAGCGAAATGGCCAAATAAAAAAAATAAAAAAAACTGCCATTCCCACACTTTTAGCATTATATCCATTTTGCACTACCCAACAGTAAAGATTACCTGTAGTTCACCTCTTGCAAGAGCTGGTTTTAATATATTTGCAGCATCAATTGCTCCTTCAGCTGCTCCAGCTCCAATTAGCGTGTGCACTTCATCAATGAAGAGTATTATCTCATCACTTTGTTTGATTTCCTCCATCAGTTTCTTTAATCTCTCCTCAAACTCTCCGCGATATTTAGTTCCAGCAACAAGTAGACCCATATCAAGGGTTATAACCTAAATTATTCAGAAGAAAGTAATCTATTAGAAATAAATGAAAAGAGACCAAAATATATCTAACTACTTATTAAAAAAAATAGACATTATATATCACTATAATCTAGCAACCAGGATAGATCTTCAAAACAGCAAGATTGACAAAAAAACAAGGGCAATGAAACTGTCTTGGCCCTTCCATTGATTTAGATGGCATGTCTGAATCAGATACACTAGACAGTCATATGCCTAATACTATTGAGAAACAAAATCTTTCACATGATTCAGGTTGAAACTCTTCAAAAATATCTTTAAATGAGTTATATTAAAGCAAAAGTAAAACTTATGTCAGAATCAGTTGACTGTTAAAAAATAAAAAGACAATGGGCCCAAATACACGCTCAACAGTCTCAGTATTTTGGTGTAATATATTCTTTGTTCACCAACTTGAAAACTCCCAATCAGAAAAATAAATGAGATGAAAGTTGAAACAACATATCAAATAAGTTTGCTGTAAATCAGCTAGTTGATTGTCTTCAGCAGTACCAATAAAGGGAGAAGGGAATGCTATTTTAAATTTACACTGAACTTATGAGCTATTAGTAATCCTTAACATAGAAGAAAGTATTACAAACCTTCTTCCCCTCTATAGTTTCAGGTACGTCGCCATTTGCAATCCGCTGAGCAAGACCCTCAGCAATAGCAGTTTTCCCAACACCAGGTTCTCCAATCAGACAAGGATTATTTTTAGTGCGACGACCTAAAATTTGAGTGACACGTTCAATTTGCTGCTGCCTTCCAACAACAGGGTCCAATTTTCCCTGCAAATAAGAGAATAATAGAAATAATAAGCATATGAGCACATTGATGCATCATATCATCAGTAATACAAACTTTCAATTACCTCTTCAGCTAGCTTGGTCAAATTGGTACCATATTCCTCCAGAGTTGGCATTTTATTGCCACTGCTTCCTGGGCCCACAGTAGCAGCAACATTGTCAGCGCTCTCACCAACCATGCGAATAACCTGTGTCCATCAACTAAAATTTGTTAACTAACATGGAAGTAAGGATTTTCAACCAAAAGAACACAAAGGATGGAAGGAAACTAGCCTGTGTGCGAATATTAGTTGGATCAGCACCCAAGTTTTCAAGAACACGTGCTGCAACACCTTCACCCTCACGAAGGAGACCCAAAAGCAAATGCTCAGATCCAATATAGTTGTGTCCTGAAATTCTCATCAAGAAAAGATTAAGTCTTATGGAAAATTAAGACAAAATATAAAAGAACATTCATCATCAAAATGGTCAGTCACATAAAATTTTAGAATGAAAAAGGAACCGTATAAAGGTGAATCAAAGTGTGTGCAGATGTTAATCATCCACTAGGGCCCAAAAGAAGGGTCCCTAATGCATGTATAAGGTTAAACTTGGAAGTTGGAAGCTTTCTGGTGCAGACTGCTCATTGTTTTCACCTTCATGGTTTCTCAGCATTTCAATCTTACATGTGCTAATAAGATATTTCATCCTTTAATAATAGGGACTTAGTTGACATCCTCAAGTTGTGCAAAATAAATAAACATACAAGATCTAATATAACATAAATGCAGGTGTCCTATCTGGGCGAGCTTTCATTTAAAAAAAAAAAAAAAACCGGTACATAATAGGAAGACAAGTAGAAGAAAGCAGAACTGGTGAAGATATTATGAGCTTAGTAATTTGATCGCATACAAAATACATGAAGGTATAAACAAATTACCAAGTTGTCGGGCTTCTTCAAGTGAGAGTTCCAATACACGCTTTGCTCGAGGTGTAAATGGAATTTCAACAGCAACAAATCCACTGCCCCTTCCAATTATCTTCTCCACTTCCACACGTGCATCTTTAAGGTTGATACCCATAGATTTCAGAACCTTAGCGGCAATTCCAGTGCCTTCGCCAATGAGACCTAATAGAATCTGCTCTGTTCCAACAAAATTGTGACCAAGACGTCTTGCTTCCTCTTGTGCAAGCATAATTACTTTGATTGCTTTCTCCGTGAAACGCTCAAACATGGCTTTAGGTACACATCTGCTGGCCCTTCCTCGTCTAGAAGAAGTTGCAATTGACACCTTAGAATAAAAGTCTTGCTGAGGTCTTAACATTGTGTCCAAGGGATTAACAGTTCGTAGTCCTGAAAAACCAGCCATTCCTAATCTCGATGCCCGAAAAGTACACATCATTTTCACTGATCTTCTAGATTTTCTTGATCCCTTATGCTGACCATTTATTTGCCCAACCACGAAACCAGGGACATCAATTGACTGAGCCAAAAGCCTAGACATGATTTCTGAATAGCTAGTTGAAATGATTCGTTAATGGGATGGGTTAGCCAGCAAGTAACACTCTGAAGTTCAAATATCATAATGCATCGAGATTACTAAAATGGGAATTTTCAGCACACCGTAATATTCAGGGCAAAAGACATAGTGCCCAAAGCAAAAACTAAAATGAAATTAGAATTTCATCCTAGGAGACTAAAACAAATAAAATACTTTCTTCCAATACTTGTAGACATCTATTCCTCCTAACTACAGTATTAATATGAAGAAATATAAACTTTTCCTTGATCCTAAAAATATGCAAATGTCCAATTAAGGAAATCAAATTTATATCAAAAAAGTAATAAGGAAATAGAATTCTCTAAGATAAGCCACATATATTATTAGATATAGTAAGAACCCCCAATTTACTCTTTATAACATTTTATAGTGATTAATAATTATGTAGAAGAGGCATATAACTGCAATTTCAAAGCAATAAAGAACAGTTCCGATATGTGGAATAAACAACAGATAAAAAAATTATGGCATCGACAAATTATCACCAAAGATAAATGCAAGCTAAATTGAACAATAATCTTGACATCTTTAGTAGAATGCAAAATCTTCAAAGTGACTTCATAAAATCACAAAATCATTTCGAGAAACACCCAGTGACTCTGAACACCAAAACCATATTTCGAGGAACGATATAGACGATTCATCACCTGAGCCAAAACCCCCAAACCTAATCCAAGCAGCTTGTACTTCCAATAAACAAAGCAGACCACTAAAAATTAACAGTAAATTCGGAAGAAATAAACTCACCCAAAGACTTGGCAATATCAGAGGACTAATTCACAGATTCAGGAGAAAAAGAAAAGGAAATTTTTGAAGAAATGATGAGAGTATAGAAAGGAGGAGGAAGAAAGACCAATAAGAATGAGGAGCATGCGAGACAAATATGTTCGCCAATGGACACGAATACTGCAAGATATCTATACTACTGCATTATCCTTCACATCCTTCGTGAGCCGTCCCGTACCCAATTATTATTTTTTTAATATTTTCTTTCTTCCTTTTTTTTTCCAGAATTTTTTTGATATTTCAATAGTACTTTTTGATAAGAAGATGAAAAAATTGCATATATCCACGTCGCCGGCAAAGCCCCGTATAAGTTTCTGCAAATTAGATTTTTATATACGTGTGTTCATAAAAAAAAAATTAATAACCCTATATAAATACTCCAATAAAATTACCTGACGTAAATAAAATCATGCAACTGTGCTCACAGTTGTCTAATCACACAATTCATTCAGATTCAAACATTGTGGAATGTTATATGGGAAGTTTTATATACTTTCTAATTTTCTATTGAGGGGGAAAAAACAGAGAGAGAGAGAGCTCTCCCAAGTTTCAGACTTTTCGTATAGTTTTTTGGGGGAAAAAAATATAGATAGAAGAATGGGAGAAATATAAATAAATACCTTTTAAATATTAAAAATCTTAAAAAGTGATTCAAATTTAGTAAATGATAAATAAGAGGTTTTGACCAAAACTTAATAGAGAATGACCAAAACTAAGTAAATAATTATTAAAACAAAATGATTAAAATTCATCAGAGAATTACTAAAACTCATTAAATAATAATTAAAACTGACTAATTTTGTACTCCTCATTTATCATTTATTAAATTTAAGTAATTTTTGAAGGTTTTTTTATATTTATGGGGTATTTATTTATCTTTTTCTTTAGAAGAATCACTTTTAATAAAATTACTGCTTTAGTTCTATTTATAAAATTATAAGGCACTTTCAAGTTTTAATATGATTCACATGTGTTAAAAAAATTTTAAATTTTATTGACTCTTTTATAAAATTCAATAACTTTTTAATTTTATTAATGTTTAATACTCTCCCGATTATTAATGTAAGACATGTTTAACTAATTTGATTAAATTAATAAAGCTAGTAGAGTTAATTAATATGACATGCGTTTTCTATAATGCTTTATGAAAAAATTCTTTTTTATTATGTACATAGATCAACTCCTCAAATATGTTTTATATTAAACACTAGAGAGATAATGCATTATACATATGAGAACAAAATCAATAAAATAGTAAATTAATAATAAATTTGTACATTCTCATGAAAATTTTCTCCCTCTACTCTATGAAATAAATATGATAAAAAATATTCTTCTCTCCTTACCCTATAAATAATCCTAGAGGAATGAGTCCGACAAACACAAGAAAAGGCTATTTAGTTCAATTATAATAATAAAATTTAGCTTAGTTTCTATTAAATGTTTGTGGGATAAATGTGCAAATTTAATAAAAAAAAAACAATATCACTATGAGCATTCACAAGAACTACATGCTTTAGTGTCAAAAGTGACAATGAACAATTTACTTGAGGGTAAATATAGCAAAGCCATTAAATAAAGCTAATTTTTGTTAAAACATAGAAAGAAAAGACTAGTGGGACTAACAATACAAAAATTAATGAAAATTAGCCTTATTTAACAACATTGTTATATTTACTCTCAAATATAAAAGTTTGATAAATAATTCACTTTAATCTTAATTATAATAGCTCAATCCATTTTCTCTCTCAAGTTTATAATTTCATATTGAAAGTATCATATATAGTAAGGGAGTTTCTATTGAAGGCCAAAAAGTAAAAAAATTATGTGAAAATTGTGTTTTGGTCCCAACCAACAGAATATATGACAAAACAGTTCCGTGAAATCGCGTAATTACAAAAAATTTTAGAATAAGAAATTATTTTCTCTCTCTCTCCCCTCTGACGTAACACGATTGATGCGTATGACGTGCCAGTCTCTTTCTCCCCCTCTCTCCCCACGTTGACAACTTCATGTGGCCTATTGATAACTCAGTGTATTTCCATTGACAACTATAACTCATACTTATAACTTGTCAATGGTAACACATTGAGTTGTCAATAGAAACACACTGAGTTGTCAATGGAAACACACTGAGTTGTCAATGGTAGCACATTCAGTTGTTAATGGAAGTACGTTGAGTTGTCAATTGGGCACATGAAGTTGTCAAGGGAGGAGAGAGAGAGTGAGCTATAGTTGTCAACGGTAACACATTGAGTTGTCAATGAGGGAGAGAGGGAGAGAGAGTTTGATTGACGCGTCAGTGAGTCAGTCTCCCTCCCTTTCTCCCCCCATTGACAACTTAGGATGTTTCCATTAACAACTCACCGTGTTTCAATTGACAATTATACCTTACAACTATTACATTAAGTTGTCAATTGTAGCACCCTAAGTTGTCAATGGAAAGACGCTAAGTTGTAAATAGGGAACATGAAGTTGTCAATGGGGGGAGAGGGTGCGTTATAATTGTCAATAATAGCACATTTAGTTGTTAATGGAAATACATTGAGTTATTAATAGAAACACCGTAAGTTGTCAATGGGGGAGATGGGGGAGAGAGGGAGAGAGAGTCTGACAGTCATGTCATGTCAGAGGGGAGAGAGAGAAAATAATTTTTTATTCTAGAATTAATTACAAAAAAGTCCCATAGGACTTTTTTGCAATTACGCAATTTCACGGGACCGTTTTGTCACATATTCTGTTGGTCTGGACCAAAACACAATTTTCCCAAAAATTATTACAAATAAAAAAACTTCACTAATGGTCTTAACACATGTTAGTTGAAATTAAAGTACCTGGATTTTTTTGAATAAAATAATTAATAACCATTTTTCTTCTACGGTGTTACTGTGTGGTGGGTGGACAAAAGCTTTATTTTATTTTGTTTTTTGTTGTCCTCTCCTTCACAATTTGTCAGCATATTACTGAGTGATTGTATGTGATCTTTAAACCCATTCTTGATACCTTCTGTTTCACTCCAACAAATGAATTTTTTTATTTAAAAAAAATCCAGTCAAGGTACCAAGTTTTTCCATCCCTTCTTAAATGACTAGATTTGCCTGATTCTTCCAACTATCACACGAAGGCACTTATATATATATATAATTGTGTTGTTCATGTCCTTTCGCATATTATTAAATTGTTCCACAATTTTTTATTTTTTTATGCCTTTTTGGCAGAGTCTGGATCTCCTGTGAGTACAAGAAATGAGAGGGAAATTCATTTTTATATATATAAACTCCAGCCATGTCATTCATTTTAAAACGCCTGTTCACATATGCATATACTAATATTTGAAATACACTATTGGTTGAAGAGGGTAGCGTTAGAATAGTTTTAATCAATATATTAATAGATATTTATTTGTTTGATTTTGTAGACTCTCATTGAGAGCTTGGAAGTAACTTTTTTATGCTTTCATGTGTGCTAGAGAGTAGCAGGTAACTCTAAATATTCTATCATATTCTTGTGAATTGTGTGTGATTTAATTATGAATGATTTTTTTTGGGAAAATTGACTGGATTAAATGTATGTGTATGTATTATAAATTATCAATTAACTAATGTTATAGGTAAATTTAATTGTGATATATTTTATTCCCTTAGAAAATATGTTAATTATAGTTAATGCATAGTTAGATTATTGTTCCTTTTGAGCATGTTTGCATGTGTAGTGATATTTGTAATAAATGGAAGCATGAATTATTGCACCTTATTAAGGTGATTGCATGTGATGGGTTGGAATAAGGAGGAATTTATATGTTGAGATATTTTATCACGTGGTATGTCATCACTCAGTGCACAGTTGATGGTACTTTTCAGGGCCCCTTCTTCTATGCTTTCCTTTGGCCGGGATTTGTGTTGGAGTTGAGGACATGGGACACCTCCTTGGTTTTGTTGTTTTAAGGAGGGGATCCATAGTCCAAACTTAAGCTCTATATTTTTGGCTGGGTATATCTTAAGAAACTGGTAAACTTGTGACAATCCAGTTAAATGGATGAGTTCCTGTTAAATCGTGTTAGCATATGGCTCTAGTTCGCGGAATAAGGGTGGATGGTGATATAAGGGAGGCTGAATATTGCATAATTATATTATATGTCATGATGAAAATTGAGACATGATAATTTTGATTTGATTTGAAATTGTTTTAAGACCATGATATATGCGAATATATATGTAATCAATTCCTTATTTTGTCATATGTGATTTACTTGTGTGTGGTAGAAACTTTCAATAGTTACTGAGACCGTGGCATCTCATCCCTTAATATTAACACTTTTTAGGTGATTGATCTAGTAGGAACCAAGAGAAAGCGTTTATGGAGTTAGTCGTGATGGCTCTTTTATACTCCTAGAGTATATGTTATGTTATTTTAATTACCATGACCTTAAGACTTCTGCATTTATTTTTATTCACTAAACTATTTTGAGGATGTACTAAAAAACTAGAGTGTGCTTTTATTTGAACTACATATATATTATGATTATTCGGATGTTGAACATCCTTACTAGTTATATATGAGATATTTTTGTTAAAATTTGGTCTGTTGAATTAAGGTGTTACATTTTTGTATCAGAGCTAAATGTCCTATGGCTCTTGGATTTATTGTCTAATTGTTTTCTGCAAACTTTTTAGAGGTCATGGCAAATTAAAAATCATAACATGTGCACTTCCCTTTATTTAGATTTAGAAAATGTTTGGTTATTTGTTTAGCTTATATAGCATGTTCATGGTGTCCTTCATAGGAGGAAGGGATGGGAGTACTTAAGGTACTAATTCAACTCCTGTTCCCAGTCAAAATGGTCCTCCTCCCTAAGATAACAATGTCATTATGCTAGAGTTACGGGATTTGGTTGTGGATATGAGACAAACAGTGCATAGACATGAGGATAAGCTGGCGGTAAGGCCTAGTGTTTGCAGGGAGCCAATGATGCTAGAGCTATAATTCCAGGCATAGTGTTTGCATTATCACACTAGGAGGCTAGTGTTACACCCAATCTAGTTAAAGGTACTTTCAAACTCCAAGGCCATGAAATTGAAGTTTTATTTGATTCTGATGCAACACACTCTTTTATATCGTATGCTTGTATGCCTCGATTGAATTTGCATGTGTAAATTGCCTTTTGATATGATTGTTTCTACACCGGCCGAAGCCTCAGTGAAAACTTTTAATGCTTGCTTGAATTGTGTGATTGAGTTTGATGGTAGGACCTCAACTATAGATCTTATTTGTCTACCCATGAAGGGTATTGATATGATAGTGGGAATGGATTGGTTGTCGGCAAATGACGCCATCCTTGGTTGT
>JBAGKO010000016.1:4834532-4850085 GCA_037177275.1 Acacia concinna
CAAAACCCCAATTTGGTCCATGGTACCTTAGTGTCTTTTTGAAATGTTAACATTCCTTTTGGGGTTTTGGAATTTGGGGAGGTATTTTTCTAGAATTTTCTCAATAATAAATATGTAAAAAATATTATGTTTATTTTAAACGTGTCCTTATTTATGAAAAGAGCATAAGAGAGATAATAAATAATAAATAATTAAATGAAAAATAATTAATTGAGAGTGAGTAAAGTTAATATGAAGATATGTACCAACAAAAGTTGGTCCAGTTACTAAGAAATTGACTCATAACCCACAAAGTCGTAAGTTCAAACCCCATTGCCGATGTGAGGACCTTATTGGTGGACGATTTGTAAGTACCTCTGTCAGCGCTCTTTGAGACTAGAGGCATGCCCGGGCTCTAGTGAGCCCTCAGGGACCAACTCATAATAAAAAAAAATGAGGATATGTATTTAATAAATGGTAAAAAATTAAAAAAAAAAGTAATTTAAATTTTGGATAATTAATATGTAAGTCCTTATAATTTCAAACAATTTTTAATTAGGTCCCTATAATTTTTTTCCTTTTAATCAGGTCCTTATTCTTTCATATGTTCTAATCAAGTCCTTATAGTTATTTTCTCTTTTATCAAGTCCTTATTGTTTCACAAGATTTTTAAACAAATCCTTGTTGATTATTTAAATTTTAATAACTATTATAATTCTGTTTTATTTTTAAAAAATTATTATTATAATTGAAATTTAATAATTGTATAGATCAATAAAAAATAGAATTTTAAATTCAATAATATAAATATATGTTTAATTAAGTATTCTTAAAAATATTAAAATAATTCATAAAATAATGTTAAAATAAAATATCACGATTTTATAAAATAATATTATTTATATTATAATATTATATATAATAATATTATATTTTATATTTTTCAAAAGAATAATATTAGTATTTTTTAAATAAATAAAAACAATAAAGGGATCTAATTAAAAATCATGTGAAATTATAAAGACATGATAAAAAGGAAAAAAAATCTAGAAGGACATGATCAAAAGCAAGTGAAAGAATAAAGATATGCTAAGAAGAAAAGAAACTGTAGGGGCCTAAATAAAAACATATTGAAACTATAATGACCTACAGATTAATTATCCCTTTAAATTTTCAGATACAATGAAAAATATGTTTATGTTAGGTAAAGATAAAGTTGTTTATAAAAAAAAATTGAAGGGAGTAGTTTATAATTATAATCCGTTTATTTCATAATACATGTATGGTTTTATCATCTGTTTCCTAATAATTTAATTATTGTCTATTTCTTAAAGAGTCGTCCATTTTTTGATGCAACTGTCGTTTACTGAACGTTTGGAATCAAAGGGAATGTAATTGAATGTAATATAATGTATTGAAAAGTAATGTAATGGTGATTATATGAATTTGATTGGTTTGTTATTAAGAAAAGATGATACATAGACATAAAAGTGTTTAGTTTGATTACATTAAATATGGTAAATTAAAAATAAGGGTTTATTTCTTAGCAATATAACAAATTAAAAAGTTATAATAATTATATAGTATTTTTCTTTAAATTATAAGATCCCTGCATCATGATTAATGAGTATTAGGAGTGTAATCGTGATTACATCAAATGATGTAATCTGGATTACAAATGTAATCCTCTTTACGTTACAATAAATTCAACTAAACACCATAATCAATCTAATTATATAAAATTATATGTAATCTTATCCCATGTAATCAAACCAAACGTGTTGTTATAATCTGTCTCTCGGTCTTTTTCATAATGTAGTTTTTTTTCTGTTTTATTGTTTCATGATATTACTCTAGTTTAACTATCATAAATAAATAGTAGTAGTATTAGTTAAAAGGTACTGAATGAGTATACAATTTGTACGTTTTTACAAATATACCCCTAATCAAAGTTAATGCTACATTAATTATAATCAATTATGATTATTTATAAAGTTTTGTTACAGAGAACGTAACATTAAATACAGGAAAACAAAGTACATAACAATAAACATGTTTCCAATTAATTTGGAAGTTTTTTTTATAGATATTCCCTCAACAAAAATTAATAGTGCGTTTCAAAAAAAAAAGTACGTTAATTATAATGAATTAAATAGTTATAAATTTTAATTATATAAATGGAGAAAATAAGAAAATAAATGTTATGGAACTAATATACCTGAAACTTGTATTGTGTATTGAAACAATGAGTTTAATAATGGGGTGTTTAACATAAATTAAGGAAGTAATATATCTTCAATTCTTTAACTTTATAGAAAGTTTTAGTATGATCCCTTCATTTAAAGAAAAAAACAGTCTTTTCAATCCTTTATCCCTAACAATAATTAATAAAGATGTTGATATTGAAGTGTTAACACTTAACACTTATAAAATATTATCAAATGCTAATATATGAAATGTAATTTTAAAAATAATTTAGTAAAAGCAGGTGCGCGCACATGATTATTGGGTCAAGTTATAAAAATACACGTGATTATTCTCCAAAAGCACCCAATAATATTTTTTTTTGGTGTAAAAGTATATATATAGTTATAACACATGAGCAAAAAATACACATGTGATTATAAAATAGAAGTAAAAGTCACATTTGTCGTTAAAGTAAAAATGTTGACCGTAAAATATAAGTTTTTTGACTAATATTGATGACCTGTATAGTAACTTGACTTTGATTTATAATTTTGAAGGTCAAGAATGCTCAAATAGTAGCTGGCCATTCCATTAATATAATTACCAGCAGTTTTACTTATTTCTTCCCAACCTCCAGCTCAAAGCATCTTTGGATTCTTCACTCACTAATCCCTCATAGTTTTACTTCCTCCTTTCCAACTTTTTAGTTCAAAGTGTCTTTAAATTTTCCATCCAGCTTGTCATCTTACAAGCCGATTTGAGAATTTTTAGTTTCTAAAATTATAAATTAAAGCCAAGTTACCATCCACGTCATCAATATTAGTCAAGAAACTTATATTTAGTGGTCAAGATTTAGACTTTAATGGCAAATATGACTTTTGCTCATATTTTATAATCACATATATAATTTTGTAAAAAAAAAAAAAAACATTTCCCGTTGGTTGCTCTTAAAAAATAATTACATGTATATTGACCCATGATTATTTGATATTGAGGTGGTTCTTCATTCAACGCCTTCTTGTATACTAACATATCGGTCAAACCATTATTGTCCTTTTCAATTTGTTCAAAATCAAGTCTCCGATATCGCTACAGATATTTCCTTGATCTCTCTAGCGCAATATTCCAATCTTCATGTGTATATATATATATATCTGGAATTTCATTATGGATTAAGTGCAAATTAAAGCCTCAACAGAATCATATGTCACTATAATGTCCCTTGAGTTACATTTAATTTCCAAAAAGCCTTTTTGATCCAAGTATGGATAGGATAACCCCCGAGTTTGGTGGCGAGGACTCCCCATTTTCTAAGCGAAAGAGGAAACCCGCAACTTCAAGAAGATATGCCCTTCGCTATATGTAAGCACACCACATCTCTCTCTCTCTCTCTCTCTCTCTCTCTCTCTCTCTCTCTCACACACACACACACACACACACAAAGATATTTATTATTAAACAAGAGTTGGCACAATCAACCTACACAACACAATTACCATAACATACACAACATGCGGTTTATATGGGGATAAAAATACTCGTCTTGTTATTTATGTTCCATTTATCTTAACAAACACAGTATATAAATAAAACTAGCCTTAAAATATCAAATGAGATTTTAGGCGATGTCACTCTATTTCATTCCTCTTTCTATCATTCATTGTAACATATACCAGACATCTGATTCTTTTTTATTAATGACGTGAGAATGCCATCAATTAATTAATTGATGTGTTATGTGGAATAACCTAGCTAATCAAAAAAATTTAAATTAGTCTAGGCGTAATAATAGTAAAGAGTGAAAGCGTGTAAAATATTGCGTCTTTTTTTCCTAATAAAAGTAGTAAGTTCATTAAGAAAAAAGAGAGCTATGTATAGAAATACAAGAATGGCCTTAGAAGAAAAATTACAAGATCAATATATAATATGTGTATTTTAATTAGGAAAAATTTCAATAAAATACTTTCTGAAATTCCAAAATATAAAAAGACATTAAAGTGTCATGGACTAAATTAGGTTCTTCAAATTGGTTGAACTTATTTTGACATGAACAATAATGGAAATAATAAAACTTGTAATGAAAACAATAAGACTCATAATAGGATTAACAAGTTCATCTTGATCACTGTCTTTTTCTCCTCTCTACCAACACTATTTATCTAACACTGACACTAACATCTGCTGACGCATAGTGACAAGGAGAGAGGGATATTTGACACAGATATAAATAGTAGCGGGAATAACAAGGCTCATAATAAAAATACCAAAACTCGTAATAGAATTAACAAGTTCGTCCTGATCACCGTCTCTCTCTCTCTTTTCCCTCTGTCATATTTACCATACCCAATTTAGTCTTTAGTGTCTTTTTAAAATATTAACAGGCCTTTTTGAGTTTTATAATTTCAAATGGTATTATATTAGAATTTTCCCTTTTAATTATTTCCGTATCTTATAATTTGTTCCTTTCGTGGCATTTTATATATTTTTATCCACTTCATTTTAAAAATATCAAATAGTATCATCATCTGTATCACTCTCTCATTGTTTCCATTTTACAGTACTGTTTCATAACTTTGAATTTATATTTAGTTTGAGGGTAATTTTGATATTGAAAAGAAAAAAAAAATATAATTATCCAATGCCAAAATAAGTTTTTCCCCCTCAAGGGAAGAGATGAATATATGAATAGACAGGAGAGGACCTTAGCACATTGGAAAACAATGGAGGGATACGTGGTGCAGTGACTGCGGTGACCCAAAAGCTCAGGCATTCACGAGATACTTCTGACTTTTTTATTATTATTATTATTATTATTATTATTATTATTATTACTACTACTACTACATGATGTTCACCTTTTTATTGCTATTTTATTTTTAAAACTTAGTAATATTTTAATTTTATAAAAACTGATTGAAAACAAAAAGAACTACTGATCGTTAATGAAACAATGGTTTCCCAATTATACGATCATATTGACTTGGCCTTAAATTAACTCTTAGAAGCGGTTTTATCATATTATAAATATGTATGACGAATTTTTAAATGCTTTATTTAAGGCATTTCCAAGACAAGCGCGAATTAAAGTCTCTAATATTTTATGGCATACCAATTGTTGAAATAATTTAATAGCGCAGTTAAGAGCGCTAATTTAATTAAACTCATATATAAACTTGCTAGAGTTGCATTATATTGATTGATGTTGTCATGTTTATAATAATTGAATGGATTTTGATTTTAATTTTGAACTATCTATCTGCCGTTTTTAGATATTGTTGAAGTTATCTATCTATTTGTGTTCTCCTTATTCCACACACACATGTTCACCACCTACATGAATGATATATACAAATATCTTAATTAATGTGTAAAATAAGTTTATGACTAAAATTGGTTGAAGATGATAGGTATGTAAAATTATATTTTATTTTTAAGATAATGTACCCTAATAGTGCATAGAGACTTGAGAGAGTGAATGTGAAGGATAATGGGCAAGAAAAACACGTATAAGAAATTATCAATGCCGTGATATAAGTATAATTAACATGTAGTTAATCAGTAGTATAAAAATATCAGTTAAAATTTAAACATGCTTTAGTTGAGTAGTGTAGTATACTATAAATAGGACTGTGTCTGTGTCAACTAAATTATTATCTATATAATGTAAGCCTGAAAGTGGTGTCTGTGTAATGCGTTAAACACGTTTTTGTTTTTGGGTCAAAACGTTAAACGTGTTTCAAATCACATTTTTAAGGTATTCATCAACTACTACGTAATTCTACCTCCGCTTATAATTATAAGACCTAATAAATTTTTTTAGAGAACTTTTATAAAGCTAATTACATTATTTAAAAGCATTTAAATTTATCTTTTTGCTTCAAACTATTTTGTTTAACTTATGAATTAATATATAATATAATAAAACATAATGTATTATATGATTAAGTAATTTATTTTATTTCTTTAACTTTTTTTTAAAAAAAGTTAACTGAATCTTATAATTAGAACCGGAGGTAGTAGTGATGATTAGTATAAATATTGTTGGCAGAAAAAAAAAGACTAGTACAAATATTATTTTAAACATAAATAATCATTTGAGACTAACTTAAATTGTAAAAACGTGACAGGATATTAATAGAGGCTAGAAATTCAAATCTCCAATATATGACAATAAAAACATGGCACGCCTTTACATCAAGTCATCAACATGACCTCTTTATTTGTAATCAAAATTAAAATTCAATTACCAACTAAAGTTGTATCTAATATAAGAGGCATCTGATAGGGTACAGGGTAACAAATCAAGATTTAAAGCTCACTTCTCTCGTTTAGTTTCCAATTATGATTTCAACAATATTTTTTTTCCCAAAAAAATTACTTTTAATTGCTGGCAAAAAAACAATATTGCTTAGGAGGATACGGGCGGCTTTGTGTGGTTGTGCCTGTTATTAAACATTGAATTTATTTATTTTTGTGATTTAATTTAAATAACACTAGAACAAAATCTTGTCAAATTTTTAAAATTGAAATTAGAATAGTACTCATATGGTACAATAAAGATAATAAGTTATAATATGATTTTTAAATTTTTATATATTCAGTTCAATATAAAAAAAATAAGGTTTAGGTATAAGTTTATCTTGATTTTTTTTTTTATAATCAAGGACACCCTGAAACTATTAAAATGAAGTGATGATATCCCAAATGTTAAAAATGTTAACGCTCATGCCAATATTTTTAATATTGAAAATTAGGTTTTTAACGAGGCGAGGCAACAATGATTTTTGAAATTTACATGATGTCATTTAACAAACAATTTTTTTTTTTAGAAACAATATAGTTGTTTAGAGATAAATTTTGGAACAAATTTATACTTAAAGCATCGATAACATTGCTACATTTTAAATTTTATGGAATAACATTATTATATAAGATATTTATAGAAAGAAGAGCATTCACAAGAATCAATAAAGAAAGACTAGCCAAAAAAGGCAATTCATTTAACAAAGGATTGCTTTATAATTATAAGGGTATGATATGAATGTGTTATTAGAGTTGTAAATATCTTAAGTATTTTGTAAACTCTCTTTAAATTTGGAAGTATACCAATAGCTCTTGACGCTCATCTCACCTAATTTTTTTTTTTTTTTATCACAAATAGAAGAAAGAAGAGTTGACACATAGATCCATTACCCTGGACACAATACGAGGCATACTTAGTTTAACTCATTTAAACTTTTTATTTTAAAAAAGAAAAAAAGAAAAAAAAAAAAAGAGTAGACAATGGATCTATCATGTTGGACCGCAAGATGAGAATACAGTGCAGTACCATTAATGCGTGTATTTTTTTTTTTTTGTAAAAGAATACACCATAATAAATGCTGGTCTTTTGCATTGGAAGAAAGCGACCTAACAATAATCATTCTGCATAAATGTTCTGAATTTAAATTAATTTGAACGTTGTGACAAAACTCAGAAAACCATTTTTATTTTCTAGCGTACACTGAAAAAAATAAATGCCATACATAGTTCCAATGTCTAAGATAGGATCGCATTGACTTTGGTGAGCTACTTCATTTCCTTAGGCATTGAGAGAGACAGATGAAATTAAAAGTGTCAATAGTGTAAATCAGAGTCCAAATATGGACAATGTTATAAGGAGTGTAGGAAAAGACCAATGGTTTTGCCCAAAATGTAATAAAAGCCAAGAAGGCTTACTGAAAACAAGCCTTTGGTTTTGTTTTGCTTGTAAAACTTAAAAAAGCCTTCATTCTCATGTTTCTTATGCTTTTTTTGCAGAGAAACTGCAAATTCAGTTTGAGGCCAAAACCATTATTGATGAAAACTGTCTTTGCTTGTTTTGGATGCTAACCTCTTTCTATTATATTATCTCAGTTTCAAACTGTCCAGCTCATCATCATTACATATATAGCTGCCAACTTTATTTTCCAATTCATGCTTTTCTTACCAACTTCATTTTATAACTATTAAAATTTTATGATCTAACATTATCAATAAGTAATAACGTACAACGTGTTTGAACTTAAAGCGGTTTCATGCACTTCATATTTTGTTTTGTTAAAGATATGAATTCAAATCTTATTATCAATATGAGGATTTTATTTATAGACAATATGTAAGTATATACATTTTAGATGTATATGACAGCACCAAATCAAAATCAAATCAGATTAATGCACTTCCAGGCTAATGTAAACTAGAACTTATAAATACAAGTATATGACAGCACAACTAATTCAAGAGATATGGAAGAATAAATCAGACCACCTCAAGGTAATTAGCATGTGTAGCTATCAAAATATACAGCAATTCTTTTCAGTGAGCATAAACTTCTGAAAAAGAATGTACTACGTATGAAATAGGAAAAGATTTAACTACTTTTTATAAATAGGAAAGGAATTCATTGATGAGAAAAGAAATCAATCCATTAACACAAACAATCATAGAAAAACCATATTTTAAGTAAAGACTTTTTCTCTCAGAAGTGCTTTCCAAATTCCTTTATGAACCCACTAGGGGAAAAGCCTGAAATTGATCACAAGTGGACTGTAAACGAATTAAAGCCTCTCATGTTTTATTATAACCGAAGTCATTAAATTCATTGAAATGACACTCACAATTAAAGGACTTTATGCAGAGCAGCAGGATAAACTCAATGCTCATAAACATAAAACAGTCTATTCAGAATTTTCCTTGCCACATTAGAATGTTTAAGAAACTCAATTTCTTGATTTCAAGGGGGAAACACAGGATGGATGAAACTATTGTCTTACAAGACTGTAAGCTTAGACCAATTTCCTATGAAGTCAGGTATCCTGCCTGTGAGTTCCATGTCTGAAGCCCATCTGGACAAACAGGAAAGGTTTTTTATGTTATTTCATTTTTAATATTATAATTATCATATAACAGACAAGAAAAAGTAACAACTTCTTACACTGTCGCCAGGTTTTTAAGATTAGCAAAAGTAGGAGGAATCTGGCCACTGAGTCCCGAACTATCTAAATAGCTGGATAAAAATATTCATTGAAATTTATATCAAATATATTTAAAATCAATATATAAATTCCAAACATGGGAATAAAGGATTCATTATTTTTTTAATTAAAAATAACATGACAAATACACATTTGGGAGCCAACATACTAGCCAGCATGAAGGTAAATATATTCTATAGAATAATCAAACATAAATTAAACAAATACTTGTAATCTCAAAGATTAAAACTTATGGAGCTGAGACAATGTATTTCTTATAAACCCATCCTTAAAAATAGAATCCCATACTTCCAATGTGGGACTTTTTCAATTTGGTCATAAGTCAAAAACTATAGATGCAGAGTGCAGTGGAGCTTACAGTTGTGTCAGTTTCACAAGATTCCCTAGTTCAGATGGGATGGGACCAGAAAAGTTGTTGGATCCAAGACCCCTGCAGAATTAACACATAATTAAGTGGATCTATAGTAACATCAAGTTATATGTCTCAGGAAATCATAATTCTAATAAAACAGAATGGCCTTTCATTTAGCCACATAATTATTTAAGGTCCTTCATAATCAATTGCAGATATTGAAAACCCGTTTCAAAACAGAACAGATCAGAAAAGAAAACAAAGAAAAAGAGAGAGAGAGAAGAAGGGAAAAAAGGAAATTGCTTCAAGGGGAAGTGGATGACTTACAATGACAACAACTCGGTAAGATTTCCCAATTCCTTGGGAAGCTCCCCTGACAAGGAATTGATGGCTAAACTCCTAATCAGGATAAATGTACAATGAAGTGAGTTAATGAGTACTTTTCATAAGGCACAACAAGCAAATCCTAGGACTAACATATTTGAACTAACCAAATCAACTAAGCAGTAAAAATTTGCTCGAAATGACAATCTTTGTTTCGAAAGAAATTGGCCTTACAGGTACTGCATGTTACTTAGATTTCCAATGGCCGGAGGCAGAGAACCCGTCAAGACATTCTGGTCGAGGTTCCTGGTTGCAATTTGAAGAAATTTTAGCAAGCTATGATATATATACACAGGAAAATTAACAAGACAAAGAATCCATTGATTAAAAAAAGTAAATAAAAACCCCTTCTGGGATTTTTAGGAAGAAATTTTAGAAGACCCAGGTTGGAAAAACTGAGGAATTAAAAAAAGCATACAAATTGGTGAGGCGAGTCAGAGTCCATAGCTCTTCTGGTATATCCCCAACGACGTCCAATGCATAAACTCTCCTGCCATACAAATTGCCAGAAGCAAGCGCGAATAGAGCAAGAGCAAGAGCAAGATCAAGATCAACAGTACACAAATATAACAGAACAATATCAATTAATCAAGTTAAGAGAAAAGAGAAACTATTTACAGTTGAGTAATGTGGCAAGTGCCATTGGAACAGTCGCATTTGATAAATGGATTGAAGTCCTCGATCTTGGTAGTGCTGTCAATGGCTCGTCCGCTGCATAGTTCGCCGCTTACATTCCATACATTTGCTTGTGCCGATTTTCCCCATTTGTTGAAGATTGAATTCAAAGTTCTCGCTACATATTCGTTCAGTTTTTGAAGAAATTACATGATGCGATGCAATCATATTTCCCACTTAAAATTTCCGGAAAAATCAAAGTTGCAGAACTATCCAACTGATACCAAACTGTATATAAACAAATGCTTGGCAGCAAAATTTTAAAAACTTGATCTTCAGTTCTAAGGATATATATACATATATGGTACGAAAACTTCATAATTAATATATATGATAACTCTGCCTAATAATATAACTTAGAATGATTTTTTTAGACCATGCATGACGAAATTGATACAAAGTATGATCGTGTGTTTAAAATTTCTCCCAGAATCTACTGTAGCAGTTATTTCTAGATGAATGCTTATTATATTTTCCACGAAAAACTTGCAATATATTCCAGCCAGAGCAGGCGTGCACACACACAGACACAGAGAGAGAGAGAGAGAGAGAGACCTTCAGAAGGATCTGTGGTGGCGTTTTGAGCTTGTGATGATACAGAAACAAAGCAGCTGAAGAACACAAAAACAGCAGAAGCAATTGCAAAAGCCATGACTACTGGAGAAGACGACGACGACAAAGAAGGAGAAGGAGAAGGAGCCATATAATAAGATATTATTATGAAGGAATTGATGGATTATGAATGCAACTGTAAAAGAAAGCTTGTTTCTGATTCAGAAGCTGAAGAAAACTAAAAAGATATTGAGATGGGAAAATGAATATGGGTCTGCTTTGAAGGATTTTTCAGAAATCATAATACGCAGCGCCACCCTGAGCTCTCCAATTCACACACGACGATGTCGATATATAGTTTAATTTATATGAATATAAGTATCATTTGACTATAATAATTAACAAATAACAAGATGGGTTAATTAATTGATCGGGTTCTTATTCCCAAAAATGTCCGACTTGCCAAGCGGAACCTCCCTTGTCAACTTGTATGAAACTGACAAAATTTTATAATGTCTTTCATGATTTTATTATCTTTTTATTTAACAAGTTTCACTTTTATTATTATGAATAAATGAACAACCAGCGTATATTTTTTTATTGGAAAAGGAAAGTACTATGGATGGAAATTATATTGGACCGATCTATGATATGATGGTGGGAAATTATAGTACTGCCACTTGCTACAGTGATTTATCAAGTTGATGCTTTCGCACAAATTGAATGATAATTTTCTGTTAATTTTTAATTTGTCTGTTAAAATCAATTAATATTTTTTTGGGTACAATGTTATAATCTTATTAATTATGGCATAAAATATATAATCCCCTTAATTTTGAAATCGGTAGTGTTGACAAGCTAAAATGATATATATCAACCTTTTTAAAATTTTAAAACCTACCCTCGCATTTCTCCATTCTCAATTATATATTTGCAATAAATCATTGTAAATTTGTTATATTGCTTACAAATTCTCATTAATTAACACAAGTTTATGTGAATGCAATAAAATATTTAAGAATTTCCTCGAACACAATCAGATAACTATATATATATTAAAGGAAATTTGATTTGTTTGACAAAGTTTTTATTTTATTCTTGTGAAAGTGAGTATATGTGAATTTTGACAGAGATAAATTGATGAAGTTAAATGTTTAACCATTATTTTATTTAAGGAATGAAAAATCTAAAAGAGTGCAAAGAACCATATATATATATATTTTAAATTTATATGTCTTGAAGAATCGTCAACTGACTCATAAACGTGTGTTTGGATGACAACCATAAGTTACTTATAAGTTATTTATTACGGGATACGAAGTAAATATGTGAGAGAGATTTTTCTCGTATTATGCAATAAATCACTTATAAGTGACTTATAAGTGTCATCCAAACACACATAACATCGATGGGAGGCGGACGTTTGCCTTTGCCTTGCTCCAAAGTTGACAATTCAAATTAAATGGCCTCTCATTTTATTTAATTAATTAATTATTTATTTTCAAGTTTCAACCACTTTCTTATATAACCTCATCTTCATCATATATGGTACGACCGTACGCTATCGGTGCAATGCTTATGTAATTAAGACTTGCATTATCATTGACGGAAAATTAGTCATAATAATGCATTAGACTTTTTTTGCCAACGTTCAAGTAATTCATATATTGGTCCATAGCTATATATATTTTTCATATAAAACAAGTATTAGTGTTATTTACGCTATATATGAGTGAACGTTTTTCCCTTTGAATTCAAAATAGGAAAACTGAAAATGAAACACGTGTGCCTACTTGTTTTGAATTGATAATTATTAATTATGCTAATGCCCCGCCAAATTAGAAAAGAACTATATAATTTATTTTTCAGTTATAAATATCAAAACATGAAAGTTTCAAAAATAGAAATGATTCGCATGCATGGTGCATGTAATTATAACAAAACACAGGGGAATTACATGTTATTCTTAGACAAGAATCATGCAATTTTTGGGAATATAGCAAATTCCACAACAGGTTTAACAGAATTTCCTGTTTAATTTGGTGCAAAAAATAACTAAAAAAATATATATAATATCTTCCGGGAGGAAATTTCTCATGTTAGACATTAAAGTTATTTATTTCAAAACGCTAGAAAAACTGAGACATGAAATCGGTAGGAAGTCTAAAGCTATTTAATTTTCGTTTAATTAGTTGCTGGTTGGTATAACAAACAAAAAAAAAGTTTTTTGACCAAAACAAAAAACAAGTTAATTAGCAATGCACCGACCTAAATTAAATACATGAAAGCAGCTTTCAAAACCATGCGGATAAAGGATATTAATTACATAACAACAAAACGAATAAGACCAAGTCTTTTAATTTCTATTTTTCTTATTTTCAGGTTTGGAATTTGATCCCCTAGGTACAGTCCAAGAGAGAGAATAATTTACAAGCATCTGGATGGGGACTGACAATGAGATTCCCTGCTTATGAACTCTATTTTTGAATACTTTATTTAACTAAAGATAGGTCCATGTAAAATAATATAATCACTTATTGGAATATATATATATATATATATATATATATATATAAAAGTATACTATTGCTGGGAAACCCAGTGATTTATCAAGTTGCTTTCGCATACGAATTACAAGATAATTTTCTGTTAATCCTGCATTTATTTGTTGTAATTATATTTTTGGTATAATGTCATAATTATGTCAATTATACGAGGAAATATATATATAATCCCGATAATAATTTTGAAATCAATACCTATACCGGTATATGTAGTGCTGACAGTTAAAATGATATTAACCGCTATTTATATTTTAAAGCCTGCACTCACAAATTTCTTACTTATCTCATGTTTACGTAATATAAATATTTCATGTTATCTACAAATTAAATTCTCATTTTTCAATATAAATACATGTGAATATATATATAGATAGATAGATATATAAACATCCTCAAATTAAATAGTCATAAAGTAACTTTTTACATTATTATTGTGAATGATGCCAAGTTTGACAACTGATATAAATTGATGAAATGAAGGGTTTTAAATGTTTAAATGATTATTTATGGAATGAGAAATCTAAAAGGAGAGAAGGGAGCCTATAAATTTGAATGTCTTGACAAATCTTCCTCTGACTCATAAAAGTTGGTGGCGGAGGCAAAAGCTGGCCATGCAAAGTAGTTGACAATTCAAAAAGATTATCAACAAAAAAAAAAAGTTGACATTTCAAATGTATTTAATTTTTTTATTAATTAGTTTCAACGGAACATCTTAATTTCTTAATAATACAACCTTATCTTTCTTTCTTTCTTTTATATATATGCACTTCGTACTGACTTTCGATGCATGCGTATGTAAAGGTTTACATAATCATTGTTTGAAAAATAGTAGAGCATTATAATAAACAATAAATTAACCAAAATGGTTTTAATATTTTACCTTTGGACATCCATAGCTATATATTTTTACTATAAAGCAAGATTAATCAAAGAAAATATTCAAGATTTATGATATATAAAGTATTAATCAATTCACACTGATATTGCTCAAGGCTTGATAAAATACTCGTATTTCTCAACCTTACAATTTATAACGTTATTATAAATATAGAACTCATAAGTCCACTTGGACAATATTGTTTAGCTTTATATTTCAAGTACGCAACAAAAGGCATAATTATAAATACCCCCGGGAGTCAAAATATGAAAACTGAAAATGAAACACGTGCGTGTGCTTACTTGTTTTGAATTAGTAATTTTTAATTATTCATTACTACTAATGCCCCGCAGATTAGGAAAAAACTACTATATATTTTATCCTTCAATTATAAAAACAAGTAAATTTTGAATAAAGAATACGATACCTATGCAATCATAACAAAATATAGGGGGAAAAACATGATTTAGCTGTTATTTTTAGAAATATAATTATGTAACATTTCAAAATGTAACAAATTCTCCTCAAACGGTTTAGCAGAACTGTATGTTGAATTTTCTTCAAAAATTATTATTACTGTATTAAATTATACCCCTTCAGTCCTAATTATAAGATTTAGTATACTTTTTTTGGAGAATTCTAAAAAAGCTAATTACATTACTTAACCATATCATATGTTATGTTTTATTATATATATTAGTTCATAAGTCAAACAACATAGTCTTAAGAAGATGATGAATTTTAATGTCTTCAAATAATGTAATTAGCTTTATTAGGATTCTTTTAAAAAAGCCAATGGTATCTTATAATTAAAACTTGAGTAAGTATATAAAACATTTTAAGTACCTCACCAACTAGAGCTGGGTAAACGGACCCAACTCACAAACTCAACCTGCAAACTCGTGGGTTGGGACAGGGTTAGGGTTGGGATTTTTCCAACCCACGGGTTGGCAGGTTGGCCCGCATA
>JBAGKO010000016.1:4850185-4861439 GCA_037177275.1 Acacia concinna
TGCTAACCTCTTTCTATTCTATTATCTCAGTTTCAAACTGTCCAGCTCATCATCATTACACAGCCGCCAACTTTATTTTCCAATTCATGCTTTTCTTAACATCTTCATTTTATAACTATTAAAATTTTATGATCTAACATTATCAATAAGTAGGAGTAATAACTTACAACGTGTTTGAACTTAAAGTTAAAGCGGTTTCATGCACTTTCATATTTTGTTCTGTTAAAGATATGAATTCAGATCTTATTATGAATATGAGGATTTTATTTATAGACAATATGTAAGTAAATACATTTTAGAAGCTAATATCTTTGTACTATCTCAACTTCAAACAGTCGAGTCAATCATTAGAAAGCCGTTAGCGCTGTTTTCCATTTCAGGCTTATTTTATTATCTTCATTTTATAACTATTAAAACTTTATGGTGTAGTGTTATAAACATGACTTAAAACGTGTTTCGACTTATGTTGAAATGGTTTCATGAGCTTCACATTTTGAGTTGTTAAGGCTGTGAGTTTAAATTATATTATTAATGTGAGGATTTTATTGATGAATGATATATAAATATTTTCTTAAGTTAGAAATTCATGTTAACCTCATGGTATTGAAAATCGGATCGAATTGGCCGGTTCAGACAAAAAACCGGTGAATCGGCCTGGTAATCAGTCCGGTTTAATGTATATTGTAGGGGTGAGCTGGACTGGTTGAACCGGTGTGAACCGGTCAAACCGGTGGTGAACCGGATCGGTTTATACTAAAACGGTTCATCCCCTTTTTTTAAAAAAAATAATAATTAATTTTCTTTATAATTTCATATTAATAAACCTAAAATATTAACTTTTTCACCGGTTTAGTTCCGGTTTAGTTATCCGGTTTAATCCACTAACCCTTAACCAGGTATCTTAACCGATTTAGTGACCAGTCTGATTTTTAATAGCTTGGTTAACCCTAGTGAATCTGAAAAAAATAATGAATTACTACTCTATTATTATAGTTTTATGGTTAATTTCAACAAAAAGTCTTCACACAATGATAAAATATTGAGCTACGTACTCTATTACTAACCATTGTAGCTTCCTATGCTTTGACGTAGCGTGATCAGTGAGTAACATAACCTAAAACGTGTTTGAACTTGTGTTGAGATGGTTTTACACGTACTTCACATTTTGATTTGACAATATAGTTTGAACTCAAAAATAAAAAATTACTACTTTATTATAGTTTTATTGTTAATGCCAATAAAAGAGATTACACAGCAGGGAAATATTGAGCGACTTTTATTACTAAAAAAATGCATCATCAACGTACAAAAAATTGAACAAGAATATTATATTTTGGCTGAGAAGCATTACATATAAAAAGGACATAATATATACTCACCTGATCCCATATACGAAAAGGAGATAATAAAAAATTTGGTTATATTTTAAGACATAGAAATTTTTTTTATATGAATATATAATTTTACTATTCATTTATTGTTATAGTAATTTTAATTTCCACGGATATGATGCATACTAAATAAAGGTAAAGTTATAAAGTTATTATATTTTATGGGAGAGTTAATCAAATTTAAAATTTTTTTTATTAAAGTGAAAAATATTAAAAATACTTTATATGGAGGACTAGATGAGTGTATAAATGTGTGTGGGTGTGTGTGTATATATATATATTAAAATATCTAAAAAAAATAAAACAAAAAGTACTAGTGCATTTTATATATTAGTACTACTATTAAGTTTTAGAACTTTTGATTTTGATTATTGCCATGACGACTACTATTAAGTATTAAAAATCATAATAATAATAATATTAAAAAAACATAAGATGTGGTTATGTTAAATGGAGTTTAAAAATTAACACTCCCTCTAATCCTTAAAATAAGACATATATATTTAATTTAATTATGTTAAAAAAATTAGTTAAGTTTTTTTATATGATATATTTTTTCTAAATCACCTAAATTATCTTCTTTAATTCATTTAATTGATTTTTTATTTGATTATTGAAAAAACTTCTTTTGGCCCGCATATTAAAAAAGATTGATTAATATATTTTATATTTTGGACTAATTCTATATTAGGAGATGAGGGACTGATATTATTCTTAGTTATAAATAATGGGATTTATTAATGTCTTTTTTTTTTCCTCCCGAAATGTTAATTTCTTATATTGCACATTAATATTAAATAAATATTATATCACACTAACCTGCAAAATATATACTCATATTTTATCACAAAAAATTATATGGGCAAAAGGGAAAGGAATCTTTTTCCACGGAAATTTCTCGCTGTGTGTGAGAAGCAGCGTACTCTGGTAACGTTCGCAGACAATGCTTTGCTTGTCACAATCCTTTGATAATTAAGTTACAAAAAGCCAATGCCCTTTTCCTTCTGCAACGTCCTCTTCCATTAAACTCCCTCTTACTTCTTCTCACTTTCTCTACTCAATTAATTTCGCTCCTTCTTCATCTTCTTCTTTAGGCCTAAGAGCCAGAAACTTCAGTCACTGGAGAATTTCACAATGATTTCTGGAGTGAGCGGCGTCGCTTGGATGGACGAAAACAGAGAAGGAGACGACTCTACAGCTCCATCTTCATGGGCTAACGTGAACGCCAACATCAGCATGGACAAAAACCAAAACCAGAGCCATTCTGGTTTTGTCCAGAACAAAGACGAGATGGGTTCTCTGTGTGCTTTCAAACCCATGCTTGAAATCGATGACGATTGGTACATCGCCAACAATGGCATCCAAAATCAACCAGATATTATCAGAGATATCACTTTCTCTCCCAACTTCGCTGACCAAGATAATTTATTGTTGAACGCAGTGGATTCGTCCCCTTCGGGTTCCCCAACTACCACCGTCTTCAACAATCTCGACCCATCTCAGCTTCCGTACTTTCTTCCTGCAAAACCCACCTTACCGCCTCTTCTTAATGTCGCCCTTCATAGCAATCCTTTAGACCATGGTTTTGATGTTGGTTGCGATGTCGGGTTTCTTGAGCCTCAAGCTTCCAGCTCTAGCCTTCTGCGAGGCTTCAGTGATTTCAGCTCAAATAACAGCCAGATAAGCCTTCCTAATTTATGCTCAGATCCACAAGTCCCAACGTCAGGTTTATCGCGGGTAACCGATAGCAGTTTCTCCGGATTTCGGGGTTTTGAAGAAGGTCCTGGAAAATCGCTATTCCTAAATAGACCCAACATTTTGAGACCCCTTGAATCATTAACTCCGTCGGGAGCGCAGCCCACTCTGTTTCAGAAGAGAGTGGCTTTTCGAAAGAAGCTAGCGAACAACGATACAGAGAGAGACGGTGGAAAGAGTGAAATTGGAGAGGGGAACGAGAAGAAGAGGAAGGCGGGTAGTTGGGAAGAAATGGAAGACGCTAGCCTTGATGGGTCTGGGTTGAATTACGATTCCGATGAGTTGACCGAGAATACGAGGGCGGAGGAGAACGGCAAGAATGGAGGTAACAACTCGAATGCGAACAGTACGGTGACTGCTGGTGGTGACGGTGGCGATAAGAAGGGGAAGAAGAAGGGAATGCCTGCGAAGAATTTGATGGCTGAACGGCGTCGCAGGAAGAAGCTCAATGATAGATTGTATATGTTGAGGTCCGTTGTTCCAAAGATTAGCAAGGTAAGAAATTTTTACCCCATTTCTTGCTCTTAATTGATGAACCGACCGTGATCCCTAATGATGCTATTAGAGATTATCTAAATATGTGCTTTTTACTCTGCTCTTTGATCTGACTTTCATATTTTTGGTTGTGTATAATTCTAAGTTTATCAAGGCAATATGAAGTTGATAATCTGCTTAGTTTCCTCCTGTTTCCTCAAGTTCTCACTTACATACAGAAGGTCATTTTCAAATGAGCTGAATATGGTACTACCCATCTTGATCTGGGTATAACCTGGGTAAAGATTATGTTACCACTTAGAGGAAGCCAGTATTGCAGATCGGCATAGCTATCTGTCAAATATTTTGTACTTCTCTTTGATCTTGACCTCCAGGACTGCTAATGAAGCTGCTAATTTAGTCCAAAATAATTGTAACGTAGTGGCTGGAGAGGGTTTACTGTAATTATATTTTGTAGTTTTATTATCTAACTTCATTTTGTTCGGACTTGTAGTTTTGCCTTTTTGTTGTTTCTTTTATGAAATACTAGTATCGTTTGCACAATATATATTGACATGAGATCCTAGGATCAGTCCTCTGTAACATGCCTTTAAAACTTTGATTGTTTTGAAATGACGTTGTTTGAATAGATGGACAGGGCATCGATTCTTGGGGATGCAATTGAGTACCTTAAAGAACTTCTACAAAAGATCAATGACATCCATAAAGAATTGGAGTCAACACCTTCTGGCTCTTCACTAAGCACTCCTTCTCCCAGCTTTCATCCTTTGACACCTACTCCTCCTGCATTACCCGGCCGTATAAAGGATGAACTTTGCCCCAGCTCATTGCCAAGTCCTAATGGCCAACCTGCAAGGGTAAGTATTGTCTATTCTGATCGTATCAATGACAAGCCCTAATAAATTATAGGTGGGGTTATGGTTGAATATATAGATCTCGACCTCTTGTCGGCTTGGATGCCTAGATTTGATGCCGATGTTTAGTAATTTGTCATAATATTATATGTTGTTATCTAGATACCACTGTGGTATCGTATTCAAATAAAAATTGATATTTGGTAGCATCTAAAAGGTGATATGTAACTTTTTGTTACAAGTTACCTACTTTACCCTTGCCTTAAAGGTAGTCAAAGGCAAAAGGCATCCTTAATGCATTAAATCTCAAAAACACCTTAGGCAAGGCCAATGATCATCAGATCAGCGGGCTTGAAGGCCTCCCTTGTGAGACTAGCAAAGCGGGTTCGATCCCACCAGTGGGTGTGTGTGGCATTTTCCTTCCCTTTGTAATAATAAAAAGGAACATCTGTGGTGTTGGTCCATTATAATCATCATTATCTTCTAGTTAGTTAATCATTTGCATTATTGTGTGGCTAAAATCCATTATGTCATCGTTGTTTTGTGTTTTAAAAATCTAATAGTGTAATAATCTTTTAAAATAATTATTAATTTTTAAAATGATTTTTGGTAATTAAAAGCTCTTGAATGTATATGACTAGGATAGGCTTTAAGGATGGTTTTGTAGTTTCTATTTTATCTTGATACCATTTTTATAATTTTTGTTGGGCTTTTAAAAAGTTGCTCTTTTTCTTGTTTTCAAACACTTTGACGTTGTCCAAGAACCAAAGAAAAACTTTACGACACTCAGTTAAATGTACCACCTATCACAATGTGAGTGATGCTAGCCGTGAATGTTGCCTCGTCTAAGTGCTAGGATGCGCACCTTTCACATTAGGCTATAATATTGCAAATTCAAGTAAATGGTAGGGACTAATATCTTAGATTTTCCAATGAGATAATAGATTATAGGTGTGATTATGGATGTTGGCAAAAAAATTTTGATGTTTGATGAATTGGGGTCTTGATTTGGACATCTTAGTTCCCTTAACATCTTGGATACCCAAATTCGATACCTATATTTGCTGAGTTGTTATGTGACTCTACCGTGATACCTAGATTATGTTAGTGTAAAAATCGATATCCATTATCCAACACCTAATGGTGGATAATGAACCTTTGCTTCAAATGACCACTTTTGGCCTTGCCTTGCAAGTGGTCAAAGGTGGCACCCTTAACCCTTACGGTGCTGAATCTTTAAAACACCTTAGGCAATAGGTTTTAGAAAGGCGCATGAAGCAAGATGCTAATATATTATAGTTGCAGTCCACTGAAATCATCGATATTTTCTGTTTTTTTCCCTTCTTTTTTTTGAATACGACATTTTCTCTGCTTTGTTGACCATGTGGTATAAGTGTGGTTGTGGTCGATGATGGCTTTGTGTTTGTTTACAAAACCCTGAAAACCTAATAGTCCAGACAAAGTTTTAGAATAAGAGTAACTATTATACGATATTCTCTTAAATAAGAAAGAGTGGGTTGTGCTGTTTCTTTTGGGTTTTGTAGTTGCCTGTTCTATCCTAGTACTATTTTTATATTTTTGGGCTGGGCTAATAAGGCTTTTCTTATTGTCCAATTTCATTAAAGGCAACACCTCTCATGATATCAGAGGTGCTAGCCAAGAATAGCACTTTGGCTACTTAGGCGCTACGGTGAGTGCCATTAACATCAGGTTATGTCTGAATACCGATCTCACATTTCTCATGATATATTTTGAGGGACATGTGATATTATTGATATCGTTTACCAAAGGCCCTTAGTGTTTGTTCATGAGATTATCTTGCTATCCTACTATCAAATTTAGAGATCTTAATTTGTTTACTAGCAGCATCACATCTCACAACTTTATTTCAATAATACAATCTAGTAAGCCGTTTCTTAAATGTATTCATGTGACACTTTTTTGCGTTTTTTCACACCATACGTAGATTGAGGTTCGGATGCGCGAAGGAAAAGCTGTGAATATCCACATGTTTTGTGCCCGTAGGCCTGGTATCTTGCTTTCAACCATGAAGGCTATGGACAACCTTGGATTAGACATCCATCAAGCTGTTATTAGCTGTTTTAATGGATTTGCCATGGATGTTTTTCGAGCTGAGGTATGACTACTTATGTTACCAGTACTTGCAAATCGGCTTCGACCTATTGGATCACTAGTGATTTTATATTTTATGTATTCATACCTTGTACGAGAAGAAAAATTATCATATGCTTGTCCCTTAAGGACTTGTGAGATGCCATTTCTGTAGCTTCTTAGAACAGTCTTGAACCAGACAACATGGTTGTTGTCTATTTATGCTTGGTGTGGCAGTCATAAAAACTAAGCTTTCACTTTGTTTCAGCAATGGAAGGAAGGTCAGGATGTTCTTCATCCGGAGCAAATCAAAGCAGTACTGTTGGAGTCAGCTGGCTACCATGGCGTGATCTAGGTCTCTTTGGCAAGAATCAAGATACAACCTTTTAGTTTAAAATTTCATTTTCTTTTCTTTTTTTCATTTTTTTCCCTTGGCCATCAAGTTGCAATTTCGAGTCTATTAGATGAGATACCTGTGGTTTTTCTCTCGCAACAGAATTCAAATAAACTATGAATGGTATGTAGTGGCATGAGTTTTAAGTGAAGAGAGATTTTCATGGTATTGAACCCAATTGAGTTCCAAGCAGTTGCAGGCCTAGGCTCTTTCTTCATGCTACATGGGAAGGTATTCTTCAATTTGTGCCAGTGAAATTGAAGACTTGCATTTAATTTATTGATTTCTTTCCAGAAGAGAGAGGTTTTTGTGTTGTTAATTAATGGGCCTACCCAATCCTCCGTGGAGTTTCTCTTTAATGGGCCAAATCTGACCTATGGGCATCTCTAATCGGTTTCATTGACTTCACTCTAATCGTTTGGGGCCATATGAGCAAATAATCTCAATTTAGAGGACTCTGATTCTCTCATCATTAATATGAAAATCAAATAATTTTTTTAGCAAATTAACGATAAGTGTTGGGTTTAATAGAAGTGATTAGTCCCTCACAATGTAACAAACTAAAATTTGAATTAAGGATAGGTGAATACTTGACAGTGACTTGAAAAGAATTATCTTCAGGCAAAAGAGAAAAATTTGGCAAGTTCTAATATTTGTGACCAACGGTTTGAATGCTTTTCTTTTTATTATTTGAAATAGCAAGTGATACACTTGAAATTACATATAATATAGTACTGAGAGCACCTAAGAGAGTAACAAAAGATCTAATCTTGGCTTAAGTCTGCTATCATTAGATTCGAACACAGAGTTGAAGGTGATGTGAGAAAGGTGAACTCTGTATTCGTGTCATAAGCCATATTTGCCAAAATGTACACACATCTCATTGCCTATTTATGGGCATGGACGATATGGATGTCCTAGTTGGAGAAAATTAGAGTCCTTGCCACTTCAATCTCTTGTTGAAGTGGGTGGTAGGTCCTGCTGTCTACCATTAAAGTGTGAATAGCCTCCATAGAATTAGAGTATAAGGGGATTTTTTGAAGACCCAAATTCTTGCATAACTTCAACCCTGTACATATAGTCAAAATTTCTGCCATGGTAGATGAACAGGCCCCTAAATTCTGCTGAAAGCCTCCCATCCAACTTCCCTTATGGTCGCAAACTAGTCCTCCCACTGATGCCTTCCAATTTGACTTAACCGATCCATCCACATCAATCCTAATATATCCTTCAGGTGGTGGGCACCATTTGTCCTGGTTCCGACTTGGCAGTTTGTAGACCTTGTGCTGCAATTTCTTTCCACTTTTTCTAAAAGCAGGTGTTCACATTGATGAATTAGTGAGGTGTAGGTTTTACTTCTTCCCTCAAAAACTTGTTGACACTAGTTCTTCCAAATTATATAGCATAGCAATCTGAAGATTTTTGTCCAGGGCCATCTCCTAAAGGAAGGAGATCCTGCACTACGCTGACTATTCCATTTTAACCAGACTTGCAAAGTACCACTAAAGAAAATACTATGATATAGAGGGTTAATAATAGAACGCTACAAAGAGTTTGCAGTCTCACAGTCTCTTAGAATATGTAAGATTGTTTCCTCACTATGGCACTCAAATGGGCAATCATTTTGATCACTTATCCCTCTATTCTCTTTAAGAGAATTTGTTGAGAGACTCTCGTGAAACACTTGCCATATGAATTATTTTGCTCTTTTTGGTATCGGCCAACGCCAAATATTCATCCAAGGCGGGTCAGGATCATTATTTCCACATCCCATCAGTAGATTGTATGCAGATTTGATGCTAAAAGCACCATCAGAAGAAGCTCTCCACATTAAAGAGTCACATTCTGTTTGTGAAGTAGTATGGGGAGGAATTTGGAGAATGTGATCTACCACCCAGCTCGGGAGAAATAGACTCCATTTCCTTCTGTCTTAAGAACTAGATCTGTTAACAAAATTTGCAACTTTATCGTCACTATTTAAGAGATCATGGTTTTTGTCAACATAATGGAATAGGGGTTGATCAAGCTTGGACTAAAGTTCCTACCAAGCATTTGTGTATAGTCCATTTCTGACTTTACTCCCAATCGCCTTACAGAATGAATCCCAAACCACCACAATTGCACTCTAAACTGTCGATTGATTTTTTTTCCTTGTAACTGTTGGGAACTTATCATTGCTACATCTGTACTTTCTACGGATACACTAAACTCATAGAGTTTCCCTTTTTGTTAACAGAAGAGTTTCATAATAAATGCCTTGTTTTGAAGAACTAGATCTCTTAAACCAAGCCTCCCAATTTATTCTCTTTCTTGAGTTTATCTCAAACAATTAGATGCATCTTGTTTTCATGATCACTCTAATTCCAGAAAAATTCCCTACTCAACTTATCAATCGACTTCAGAACACCTTTTGCAATTAAGATTGATTGCATTTGATAGTAGGGGAGAGTATAAAGAATTGATTTGATCAGGACGGTTCTTCCTGTCACACTTAGGAATATACCTTTCTAGTTGGAGAGCTTGCTTTGAACCCAAGATAAAAGGAAAACGAACATTAACTTGGTAACCTTTTTATGAAGCAAAGGAACTTCAAGATATTTCCCTAGGTCAAAAGTAAGTTGAATGTCCAGCAGCTGACTAAAGTGAATATCTATGCTTGAATGTACATTGCGAGATATGAAAAGCTTGGATTTATATAGAATTATTCTATGACAGGAGACTTGGCAAAAATATTTCATTGTGTTTTTAACACATTCTAGTTGAGCACTGGACGCTTCATAGAAGAGGATGAGATCATCTGCAAAGAATAGATGAGAGATAACAAGGCCCTTATTGTTGAAGCGGAAAGGCTTCCAATTACATTTATCAACTTTATGGTGAATAAGATGACTGAGGCGTTCCATGCAAATAATGAAGAGGTAGGGACTAAGAGGGTCACCTTTTCATACACCTCTTTTTGGAATGAATAAGTTAGACGATGAACCATTCTAGCACACTTTTATGGAGGCAGTTGAAACAAATTTCATGATCAATTGGACAAAATGGTCATTGAGCACAAGAGTGTGATGATTAAATTGGATAAAATCCCAATCAAGACGGTCAAATGCTTTTTCCATGTCAATCTTAATAGCCATATAACCTTTGCCATTTCTTTTTGAACGTATGGAGTGAGTGATTTCTTGAACTATAATGACATTATCGCAACTCTGTTTGCCCTTAATGAAGCTACATTGAGATTGATCGATAAGATAATCCATATGATTTCTCAGCCTGTTATATAATACCTTGCTAAGGATCTTATAGCAAACATTGCAAAGGGAGATGGGCCTAAAGTCCTTCATAGTAGATAGGTTATCAACTTTTGGAAATAGCACAATGTTTGTCTGGTTCATGTTTCTGACTGAAGAAGGGTCCTTGAAAGCACTCTTGATGTAGTCACAAACTTTTTGACCAATTATTTTTCATTGGAATTGGAAGAAGTGAGACTGCAGACCATCAGGACCTAGTACTTTAAATGCACCCATTTCAAAGGTAGCATTTTTTATTTCAGTGGAAGATAAATCTTTCTCGATATCCCCTAATATATAGGAATTAAGAGGTGGGAATTGCTTAGGCCAAGAGGTTACTGAGAGGACCTCCTCATCTTTAGAGAATAGCTTTTTAAAATAATCAAGTGCCATATCATGCAGAATTTCTTGATTGTCTACCCAATCACCAACTTCATTTTGAAGAGCTTCAACTAGATTTTTCTGTCTCTTCAACTTAGTAGTCATGTGGAAGAACCTTGTATTTTTGTCTCCATATTGTAACCAGTCGCAACACAACTTTTGGAACCACAATCATTCCTCCTGATTGATTACATTTGTATATTCCTTCCATAATTTCTCTTGCAACCCAAAAGACTACCTTGATTGTTGGAGAGTAAGCACTTATCAATATCTTCAAGCCTCCTTAAGATGTTGTTCTTTTTCTTGGAGAGGTTTCCCCCAACATGATGATTCTAGTCAAAAGCTTTTACTGAGAATATATCTCTACTGTCAGCCCAATTTCTATCTTGCCAAGCTGAATTCACCATATATGTAAAACCCTCTTCCATACACCATGTTGCCTGATATAAGAACTGATTGGCGCACCGATGCGGTCGATGGTCATTACTAGAGACAACAATCAATATGTGATCTGACTTGAAACTAAGATGGTGGAATGCCCAAAAATCTTGACGAACTTTGTCCCATAATTGATTACGAAAGACC